>JAECUM010095525.1:0-101217 GCA_016617855.1 Megalonaias nervosa
TATGTTAATTCATATCTAGATCATATTTTGTATTTTTTATGATTTTTTTTTTTAAATGTGGTACACGTGGCTGAAAATGTCTGTTGTGACTAGACAACTTTTCCCCTGTCTAGTTCCAGCAGAGTTATCTCTTAAATGCAATGGAGTACCTGGTTCTGTCCTTGTCAAATTGACAATCTAACATTGTTCTCTGTGACAGTGGGTGACATGCATGCTGAGGTAGGATAGAAAGTATATTTATTTCACAAAACATTAGCATTGAAGTCTATGGAAAAAAATTGGTACCGTGATACCATAAAAGTAGTTAGACCAAACCATGTTTTATGTTATTTAGCAAAACATAACATGGTGTCAGAAGTGAAAATTTTGGAATAACTTGGATTTATACCATTAAGAAGTATATCTCCATAACAATACTGAAATTTGGATACACAAGATTATGTGTTAATTGTGACTTCATGGAAAAATTCAATCAGCCACCTGAAATGGACTTTAATTCCCACCATCTAGCAGAAACTTGTAGGAGGTGGAAGCAGGCTATGCAGTTTTACTTAGATGTTGCGCTTGCAGATAAAGAATGCAAAGAAAAATTCAGTGATTTCCTATATATTATTGGTCAGGATGGTAGAGACATTTACAACACATTTACATTTTGAGGTCAATGAAGCTGAAAATATTGATCCACTGATCAAAAAGTTTGAGGATTATTGCAGTCCTAAGCAGAACATCACAGTAGAAAGGCACAGATTCAATACAAGAATCCAACAAAAGAATGAAACCATTGAGCAATATGTAACTGAACTTAAACTGATTGAAAAGAACTACAAATTTGAAAATCTACAGGATGAAATGATTAGAGATAGAATTGTCTGTGGGACTAATTCTGAAAAAGTAAGAAAACGACTTTTACGAGAAGATCAACTGATGTTACAAAAAGCACTGGCTATCTGCAGAGCAGACGAAGAGTCCAAAAAGCAGATTCAAAGTATGAAAAATGAAGCAGCTGCATCAGAAGTTCATGGTGTGAAAACGAAGAAAAAAGAAAAGAAAATGACACAACCAAAGAAAGCGGAAATGTTATATATGAAATCAGACTCCACATTATTCAACTGTGGTAAATGTGGCAAATTACATGCAAAAGGTAGGTGTCCAGCCTATGGAAAAACTTCCTACAGGTGTCGAAAACAGTATCATCTTCTGAAATGCTGCAAGACAAAACGGGTGCATGGTATGCAAGAATACTCAAGTGAAGAGGAAGATAGATCACTTGTAGGAACTGTGACAAAGGCAAATACTGAAATCAGTGACAAAGAATGCTACGTCACTCTGACTCTTCACGGTACTGATGTCAAATTTAAAACTGACACTGGCTCGCAAGTAAACATCATTCCAAATCACATTTTTGAGACAATGAACATTGACAACGTTGAAGTAAAACCAACCAAGACCTGTCTCATAAGCTATTCTGATGACAAACTAATTGTTATAGGCAATGCAATTTAAACTGCATGAATCAAAAACTTGATTTTATATCACAAAAACAAACCAACCGCCTATTCTTGGGTTCAAAGCGTCTCAAGATTTGCACTTAATACAAGTTGTTTGCAATGTTCACAGGAATAAGGACAATCATATCGTGAAAGAATTTCCCAGTGTGTTCAAAGGTCTAGGATGCCTGAAACAAAAATATCATATCGCAATTGACAAAAGTGTGAAACCTGTCATTAATCCACCAAGGAAGGTTCTTACAGCTTTACGAGAACCACTTAAATCAACTTTGGAAGAGATGGAACGGCAAAATGTAATACGGAAAGTAGATGAACCAACAGAACGGGTCAGTTCATTAGTAGTTGTTGAAAAACACAAGTCGGGAAAACTACGAATTTGCCAAGATCCGAGAAATTTGAATCGAGCTATCAAGCGAGAGCATTATCAACATCCTACAATTGAAGATATAACCACAAGGATGGCTGGAGCTAAGGTTTTCTCCAAACTAGATGCCAATCATGGTTACTGGCAAATACCCCAGGATGAGGAAAGCCAGCTATTGACAACATTTAACACCCCGTTTGGTAGATATTGCTATCTGAGAATGCCTTTTGGTATTAAATCTGCTCAAGAAGTGTTCCAGAAACGCACGGCACAGTGTTTTGAGGTCCTGCCTGGGTGTAGACTGATATAGATGACATAATTGTTTGGGGAACTTCAAAGGAAGATCATGATGGAAAACTGAAACATGTTTTAAAGAGATGCCAGGAAATAAATCTGACACCGAATTTGGAAAAATGCCAATTTGGACTAACATAAGTGTGCTACGTGGGATACATGTTGACATCATCAGGTATTAAACCGGCCTAGAAAAAGTAATAGCAATCACAGAAATGCCAGCTCCGACGGACAAGAAAGGAATTGAAAGATTACTGGGTACAGTCAACTATCTAGCGAAATTTATCCCAAATATGTCTACAGTGACAGAGCCAATCAGAGTCCTTTTGAAAAGTGACACTGAATTTGTTTGGGAAACTCCACAGAAACAGGCATTTGAAGAGATCAAACAGATTCTAAGCAAAGAACCTGTGTTGAGATACTTCAATGTTAAGAAGCCTGTCGTTGTTAGTTGTGATGCATCAAAATCAGGACATGGAACAGTGTTAGCGTTGTCAGGCAAACCCATAGCATTTGCATCAAGGTCTTTGACAGATACAGAAACAAGGTATGCACAGAACTGCTTGCTGCTTTATTTGGTCTTGAAAGATTTAATTAATATACTTATGGTCGTCAAGTACAAGTTGAATCGGATCATAAGCCTCTGGAATCAATCATCAAGACACCTCTATCTTCCGCACCGCCTAGACTTCAGAGAATGCTTTTAAGACTGCAGAAGTACAATTTTGTCTTAATGTATAGTCCAGGAAAAGAGTTAATTGTAGCAGATACATTGTCGAAAGCATACAGACAGACGAACTCATCTGAGATGAACATGGATAAAGAAATTGAGTGCTATGTGCACATGATCATATCATATATACTGATTGCAGATACACAGATAGAAGCAATAAAGAACGGAATTAAACGTGATAATAAGATGACCAAATTACGAGAAATGATTCCAAAGGGATGGCCAAATGATAAACATCTCGTACCTTTTGTAATCAGAAATTTCTGGAACTGGGGAGATGAACTTTCAGAAATGGACGGATTAGTTCTAAAAGGAGAGAAAATTGTAATACCAGAGGCTCTTCAGAAAGAAATGCTAAAAGAATTGCAAAAAAATCATATGGGCATTGAGAAGACAAAGCAAAGAGCAAGAGACATTATGTATTGGCCTGGCATGAATGCACAGATTGCAGATACAGTATCGAATTGTTCTACTTGCCAGGAATACAGAAAGTCAAATCAAAAAGAACCATTGTTGTCTACACAACCTACTGCACCATGGGAAATGGTTGGAACAGATTTATTTATGTGGAATAATTACAACTATGTCTTGATAGTAGACTATTGCTCCAGATATTTTGAAGTTGCAAAGTTAGAAAATACACGAGCAAGCACAGTAATCACACACATAAAGTCAGTTTTTGCAAGACATGGAATACCACGAGAAGTAAGGAGTGATAATAGACCACAGTTCTCCTCAAAAGAATATGGTCAGTTTGCAAAAACCTGGGGATTCAAACACACTACGTCAAGTCCCAAGTATCCACAGTCTAATGGTTTAGCAGAAAGAACCATTCAAACTGTCAAAGGAATTCTCAATAAGGCAAAGAGAGATGGAAAAGATCCATATTTATCGATATTGGAGTATCGAAATACACCAATTGATGACATAGGCTCTCCGGCACAAATACTGATGAGTCGACGACTTCGATCGACTTTACCTACTACCAACATACAGCTACATCTGCAAGTTATAAAAGAAAGAAAGCTAAAGTGGAAACTGGGTGAAAAGAAATATCAGCAAAAGAAACAGTATGACAGAACAGCTAAAGAGCTTCCAAATCTGACTTCGGGAGACAAAGTAAGAATCAGAAGACAAGCTCTTTGGGAACCAGCTGTAGTCATCAGAAAAAGTAGCACTCCAAGGTCATATGATGTGAAAACCCAGAATGGTGCTATATATAGGAGAAACCGAAGACATCTGTTACAGGCAAAAGAGACAGTACCAGAGATATATGATACATACGAAGATACTAACAAGGAGGTCACTGAACTGAATGACAAGAAGCCATTAGTCATCACTGAGCCAAACCAGACAGGAGAGATTCGAACAAGGAGTGGACGTCTAATAAATAAGCCTGCAAGATAAAGAGATTTTGTTATGTGACCTTGATAATTCTTCTGAATTATATTGTGTCTTGTGAATATTAGGAACTGGAAGTGGTCAAGGGCATAATACTACGTCTATTATATCACATCAGTTTATATGCAGTGATAACAACTAGATTCAAGAACAAAATATTAGGACTGTAGATTTTAGTGGCAATGTCAATATATAACATTGTACTTGTTTTCATGAGTGTAAGAATGATTGTGAATGTCATAGGGCTAGAAATAAATTTTAACTACAATTAGTAGAACTTTTCCAACTCAACAGAAACTATTTGAAATATTTTTTGCCTGTCATTATTTGTTTGTCATGAACACCATGACCTTTATAATCACGTTACTCAAAGGGAGACAAAAACGGATCAGCTTACGATAAACGATTTTCCCCGAGTCTGATATATGCATATTTTCTATGCAGATACATTCTCCTCTTCGCCAGCCATGGGTCATCGATAAACTTTGTCCCCGGTATGTCTTAAAAGCGCATTGGAAGTTTTTTTTACGAAATAGAGCTAAGTGAAATATAAGCATGAGAAATGGAATAGTAAAACTGCTATTTATATTGTATTTCTTTTTAAATTAATAACATAAACACAAATATTGTGTTTGCTATAATTTTTATAATCTCAATCTTGTAATGATTAACATGTTTCGAACAGTTTGCCTCATGTGAGAATTATAATTATTTTTGGGAAAAGGTCATGCATTATACGAAAACGATTCCTTACGTAAATGTAAATGCGAAATGGGATCATTGTAAACAATATCAATTTTTCCAACTCATCATCATCATCATCATCATCATCATCATCATCATCAATCCCTTAACCCAAGAGGTCGTTGGGGCACCACAGTTGACTTTACAACCAATTCTCTCCATCTTTCCCTGTTCTCTACTGCCCTTTGGGAATCTTCAAATCCCATGCCTGTCCATTCCTTAATGTTGCCTTCCCACCTCTTTTTCTGTCTGCCTCTTCTTCTGCACCCGCGCACTGTGCCTTGCAAGATTGTTTTTGCTAGTCCAGATGATCTTGAGACATGACCGTACCACTTCAGTTTCGGTTTTTGCAGTGGTCAAGAGGTCTTCATAGGATCTGATGGCTCGTTGAATATTGTTGAGGACTTCTTCGTTCGTTACATGGTCAATATATGAGATGCCCAAGATCTTGCAGTAGCATCTCATTTTGAAGGTTTTAATCCTTCTTTGTAGATCTGATGTGAGCTTCCATGTTTCACAAGCATACAGAAAGATGGATATGACAATCGAGCGTATCAGCCTCATTTTGGAACCAAAAGCAATGTTGGTATCTTTCCATATTGGTCTCAACCTTGTTATTGCTGCTGTTGTCTGGGCAATCCTGAAAGGTAGTTCTGGTTTGGAGCCCTCATCTGTGATAATTGATCCCAAGTACTTGAAGCTTTTTGACTCTTTCCAGCTTCTGTCCACTGACATTTATTTCTGCACTGATGCCATTTGTGTAGTTTGTCATCAGTTTGGTTTTTTCGGCGCTAATTTCCATACCGTATGCTGTGGAGGTTGTGTCGAGGCGCTCAATCAAGTCAGCCAGTTATTTTTCATTTCCTGCTAAACCATCAATATCATCTGTGAAGCGAAGGTTGGCGATTGTTATTCCTCCGATGCTGACAGTGCCCTTGTGGTCATGCAAGGCATCCTGCAAAATCCTTTCCTGGAAAATGTTGAAGAGTGTAGGTGACAGTATACATCCCTGTCTGACTCCAACTGTTGTTCGAAACCAATCTCCTCTGCTGTCATTGATGAGGACAGCACTGATGGCTTTGTCATAGAGGTGCTCAACAACCTGCACCAGGTTTGAGCTGATGTTGTACTTCCTCATAGTTGCCCATAAGGTTGCATGCCATACCCTGTCATAGGCCTTTTGAAATCTATAAAGACGTGGTATAGATTCTCCTGATGCTGAAGGTATTTCTCGCAAAGGAGTCTGAAATTGAAGATTTATTCTGTGGTGCTCCTTCCTGCTCAGAAGCCTGCCTGCTCTTCAGCAATAATTTTCTCTGTTTGAGGCGTCTGTTGAGAATTATCTTCAGCCTGACTTTGTTCGGGTGACTGATCAAACTGATGGTTCTGTAGTTTTGGCATAGCTGTAGGTTTCCTTTCTTGGGAAGCACGATGACCAAGGATTGAGTCCATGTGGTGGGCCATTCTCCTGTCTGCCATATCTTGTTGCAGATTGTTGTTAGGACTGTGACTATCTCTTCTCCTCCTGCTTGAATGAGCTCTGCTGGTATGTTGTCAATGCCGGCTGACTTTCCTTTCTTTAGTGACCTAAAAGCAATTTCTACTACTTCACGAAGAATGGGATTGTCATCAATTTCTTCTGCCTGAGGGCAATTTAGTACTGATGGATCTCCTTGGGTCTTATGATTGTACAATTCTGAGTAGTATTCTGTCCATCGCTTGAGGATCTCTTGATCTTCTGTGAGGCATTTTCCTGATTTGTCTTGGATGGTGGTAGTTTTCCCTTGTTTATGGGTTTTGAGATCTTTGACCAGTTGATATGCCATTTTGCTGTCATTTCTATTCAGACTGTCTTCGATTTTGCAGCATTGTCTTTCTATCCAGGATTCCTTTGCCCTTTTTATGCTTTTCCTGATAATGTTGTTTATATCTCTGTATTTTTTAGCTCCTTCATGATCTCTTTTTCCCTTTTTCAGTGCTCTTCTTTTGTCGCATAGTTCAAGAACATCGGTTGTGACCCAAGGTTTCTTTGATCGACGATATTTGCCAATGATCTCGCTAACTGTGCTAGTCACAGCTATGTTGAATGTGATTGTTAAGGACTCAAGGTCGGTGTCTTGGCTGTCCAGGGTTATCAAAGGTGCAAATTTACCACCTAAATTTGCCTGGAAGGCTTCTGCGACTTTTGGATCTTTCAATTTTTCAAGGTCAAATCTGATTCTTGGTTGGTTAAGCTTTTTGACCATTTTCAGGTGGAGGCGAAACGTTGTCACTAATAAATCATGGTCGTTTCCAGTATCTGCTCTTGGAAAACTTCGTGTTCTGGCGATATTTAGTCCTGTGCAGAATCGTTTCTTCACCAAGATGTAGTCAATCTTGTTGTGATGTTCTCCATCTGGACTGTGACAGGTCCATCTTCTAGATGCATTGTGAGGGCAGAATGTGTTGGCTAGCACAAGATTGTTGTAGGCAGCAAACTCCAAAACCTAAGTCCTCTTTCATTTGTTTCTGCATTGCAGAAGGGTCCACAGGTGATTTGAAAATTTGTCTGTGAATCAACTCCCACCTTTGCATTCCAGTCTCCTTGTACAAACAGAATGTTCTTCTTGGATGAGTTGTCAATGACATCTTGCAGTTAGTTATAAAAATTCTCCAGTTCTTTGTCATCATAGTTAGATGTGGGTGCATAGGCCTGTATGATTGTGATGTTGATGGGAGTCGCCCTCAGGCGGATGGTAATGAGCCTGCTTGAGACTAGGCAGCAACCCATAATGCTATTCACAATGCCCTTGTACCACGGGCAGTGGCACAGGTCCATTGAATTCGTACGGGATGGAATAAGACGCTCCCGCACCCACGAGTCTTCCAACTATTGGTAAAATAGTGTGATGATAGCATAGCATCATTGGGCGGAAGTCTTCCTCGATGAAGACAACGGCCAGGGCGGAATCGCTCCAAGATGAGCTCAATGACCATGTGCTCAGGGCTAGGGCGTGCCACATTATATCAGTGGCTTTTGGCTGTGGTCATCCAGTCTGGAGAGGGATGGGGTCCGCCAGGCTGTATGTTGATCTTGACACACCACATTAAGACAATTAACAATTCTTCCATACCAGATCGGTCGCAGCCCGGGTCAACAATGACCGCGCCTTCCGCTGCACACCAGGACGGAGGTGACAAGTATGCTACTGGTGCCCCCACTAACAAGATCCGTGGGAGAGACAACATCATCACCGGTACATGGCACGTTAGAACACCGAGGGCTGTGGGAAAGTAGAAAGAACTTACACACGAGTTCGAGAGGTACAACTGGAACATTATTGGTCTCTGTGAAGTGCGCTGGAAAAACTTTGGCGAAATAACAACAGATGAAGGGCGTAAGTTCTACTTCAGCGGAAGAGGGGACAAACACAATCATCTTTCCCAACTATTTGATGCTATTTTACTTAACCATTTATACAAGCATTGCTTTTTTTATTTTTCAAGGTATAAAGCAATCACTGCTTTTAATTCTGGTGGATATTATTAATTTGTGTTGCAAGCAGGAAAACTGGGGCGTGAAATAAAGCATTGACAATTAATAGTTGCATATTCTTATGTTACTCAATCAGAACAAAATTGCTAATTTTAAAATATTTGTCCGCTAGTTAAGTTAAAGTTATAAATATTATATTTCAAAATTTTTCCAATCATTGAAAATATAAATTCGTAATGCCAAATGGAATTTCGGCATACTAAATGGAATCGTGACTTTGAAAGTGAGTATCGGTTTGTGAAATGTAATTAAAAAGCAAATAATACTTTAATTTATTATTTGAAACTAAGTCTCTTATTTTACTAATAAATGTATATACTGCATGCAGAATAACGAAAAGAATTACAGAAATAATTCCATTTCGTATGCCGAAATTCCATTGAGCATCGCGAAAAATGGAATCGTTATGTTAATGTAAATTGTATAATGGTTAGTATTTTGGTTATAATAGAAGTAAATAACGTATTAGTAATCAAGCCATTCGGTAAAGGTAAAAAAAAATAATTGAAACATATTTACTAAGTTACCTTTCATACTAGTCCGATAAATCAACCCCCTAAATATATGTATTAATACTGATAGACGATAAACCGCCAATCAATATCGTCATAGGTGAGTGTAAGGGTGCAAATTTCTGTCGATCTGTGAAGAGCACATTAATTTGGGCAGGTGAACAATTAATTAGATTTATGGGGACCGGTGCGTGTTAAATCACCATAATGCACGGACTTTTAATGGCTGTTTCCTGAGAGAAGTGATTCTTAATTAAGCATTCGTTTATTTAACAGTCAGACAGACTGAAAGGAAAAGGTTAACTTCGATCTTGTATCGGAAAATGTCAGATTTTGAAATTGTCCAGGATCAGTTATTTGGGAATCTCGAGGTCAGGCAGACTACAATTTTGGCGGCAGATATATTTAATCCGGATTGGTTACGCTAAACAAGAGGCGTTATGAAGTTGTACCAGGCAATGACTTCGATTGTTCACTCGATTCTATGATGAACTAATTCTATCATTTAAAACAGATCGGCTATTTATATAAGTATATTTTGAAATTTGGTGAATGATTTATTTCAAAAGAAGTGTATCTTCCTAATGTAATGCATTATCACGGTTGTTTATGTAATTGATTAAATTGTTATTTTCATGTACGGGGGCTCGTGTCATTCTGTTTTATATATCTGCTCAGATCTCTATCTATTCCACCTATAAGTCTCACACTTCATATTAATATTTACTCGATCCGGGCAATAACACCGAAGGCGATGACCCTTTAGACAACGATAACCCAATAAAGCGGACACCTTGTAAGAAGGTACAATCCGTCAAACAGCCCACCCCCAACCAAGTGGGGGCTTCGTAGCAGTGAGAAGCGGATTTATCGGCCTGCTTTCATACATACTCAATTCGTGTGTGTGTGTGTGTGTGTGTGTGTGTGTGTGTGTGTGTGTGTGTGTGTGTGTGTGTGTGTGCTCTTGACGCTACTTATCGCCCACCGAAATATGTTTCCGAATCCCAAATTTATTTCAGCTGTTATGTATCCTAACAATACTGGTGAGCTACGATGGAAAAACACTCTGGTTTCGTGCAAGCCGATATTAATCTTTACAGACATGATTCCATTTCGTATGCCGAAATTCCATTTCGCATTACGAATTTACATTTTATACAGTAAGAAAAATTTAAAAGTAAAAAAAAAAAAAATTGTATAGCATAAACGTAGATAACGAAAATATTTTTTATTAAGTTCATGATGTTACTGAAAGACTCTAACTTAAGAAAATCATAAACTATCACCCGTCAATGCTTCATTTCTCATGTCAGTTTTCCAGTTAGCTACACAAAGTAATATGCATCAATATTGAAAGTGATGACTGTTGTCTTTTTACCTCAATCAATTAACTAAACTATCTTCTGCGTTACGTTTTAGGTAAAATAGCATTAAATAGTGGTAATAATTTTGAAGACTGTACATTTTAGGATTCCATTTCATTTGACGATTTCCAGTTTTACGCAAAAAATGCAATGAATAAATTGTTCTCAATGCAGTGTATTTTTTTTTTTTTTTTTTTTTTAAGTTTGGTAATTTATTCATTCATTTAAAGGCTTTCCATTTCAGGAATGTAATGGAGGGCAATTATGATAACAACTCGCATTCGAGTCATTTACATTTCGCACGAAATGACTTTAAAATCTACATATAATGTAATGAAAAGTCATGATGTTTTAATTATTTCTTTAATAATAATAATAATAATAATAATAATAATAATAATAATAATAATTCAAGCAAATTACACTTAATAATTCTGAATTAAATTGTTATTTCAAAGATATATTCTAAAAAGGAAACAGAATAATTCTATTTCGCATAAAACTGTTCATTATGCCCCATTTAACAAAACTACTCCAGTCCGTATTTAAAACGTACCTCTTTTGTCTACCTGGGAGCGCAGTGGACGGTCGAAACTTGGCTAGCGAAGATGATCCAGTCCTGGCAGGTCGGTTCATTTGCCTACGTGACCAATAACACCATTCGCAACTTCAGGGTCAATAAGTGCAGAAATAACATTGAGACTGGTTTGTAAACATTCAAGCGATTCTATCTGATCATAATATTTGAGGGACAAACCAGTCGAAGGCAAAAATGTTGTGACAACTTCGGAGAATATGCTGTCCACATCATGTCTTTATGAATTTTAAATCTTGTGGAACTTTGACTTTTCGAAAACGAGGAATCGCTTTCCACTAGCTGATCTTGAAAATTGTTGTCACCCTGCGAAATGAGTCTCAAACTCTCATTTCTCCTGAGCTTCATTGCCGTGTGCAGTTGCCAAGGTATGACACCTGTCCACAGACTTATGACCATGAAATCAGTGGACAGGTGTACTGTAGTGAAATCTAAATGTACTCGTTTGTGATACTTGTATTTGTTTCTTCTATCTGAAATCAGAATAATATAACAAATAAATCTTAGCATAAAACTTCTGGTTAAGTTACCGTTTTTTGATCCACTATTAATTACCTGTAATGTTAGGAAATGGGCGTGAACATACATCATTACACGTAGAATGATTCATCACCTATTTTCGTGGTACTTAAGGTTGTTATAATATACAAAATGTGCAAATACTGTTATCAAGAACTTTTTTACTATATAGATTTTAACTTGCAAGAAAACAACAGAGTTCGTTTTAGAGCTACTAAATTCTGATCCGATTGTAAACAGCATTATTAAATTTTCGGGAATGAGTATATTTAGCACATGAACCAGTTGTCGACATTTTTTTTAACTTTAGTGAATGGAAACCCAAATTAACGACGTATTTCATTAAGTAAACTCTAAATAAAGAATCAAGTATAAAATATTTAAACTGTCATTGAATTGAATCATTGTCCGATTCATTTTTGATTACCCAAAAATAATATGTTTTCACAATTTTTAAACAATTTTTTCCATGTATTATCATCAACTTGAAATTATTGTTCTGTTTATTATTATTATTATTTATTTATTTTAACCAGGTAAATGTGTGAAAATGTATTCATGTTATCTGGTGCATCTTGCTATCCAGTTTGATTTTTCACCATGTTTGCAAATTCTTGATATACTTTGGTGGATGTTGTAATAAAATATAGAATGTATAAAATCTTCAGACATTTACTTATTTTTTGTCAGCATCTTATTGGTTGTGTTTCATAAAAAGTAATGAAATTAATCCTACACAAGAGACATATGCAGACAGGAAGATGTATCAAATTTAATATCACATTTAAAGGATGGATTGATTAACAGAAATGCAGTCAGATACATGTTGATAAACACAATATATAATTTTTCATGGCATGCATTTTACTATACATATTATCATCAATCCTTGAACTACTCAAAGTAGCCTCTGTTAGTTATATATCGGATTTGTTAAACAGCATCATATAAATGCTTGAGCTATAATATCCATTGTTCAGCAACCCAAGAGAGCTAAATTGTGGCTCAAGGCAGGGTGGTCCAAAATCTTCAGCACCATGGCCCACATGGACTTCAACTGTAAAGTTCATGGGCCATATATATATATATATATATATATATATATATATATAGTGGACCATTCTAGCTTAAGCCAACCAAATGTATCAGTCAAAGCCCAGTTGGGCAACTTGATTTTGATGGCTATGGTTGATAACAAGAGCCTAATTATTACGATGAAAAATGAATTTGTATGGGTCTGCTTGTTATCATTTATGCCAGGAATTATTATCTACTAAAGTGTTATGAATCTAGTTCTTAAATTAAGTACATGTAGTGAAGTAACAGATTGTACATAGAGTGAAGTAACAGACAGTGTATATAGTGTCAGTAACAGACAGTATGTGTAGTGAAGTAACAGACAGGACATGTAGTGAAGTAACAGACACTACATGTAGTGAAAACAACAATTTAAGTAACATTAAAAATGATTTATTTTTGTACAATATAATGTGCAAATTTAAAAGACATAGTATTGGGAATTAAATCCAAAATAATCCTAAATGTCTTATCAAAAGTCCAAAAGCATAGAGTTCCAAATGACTTCAATAGTCTTGAATGTCACGATGTGTCACAGTGATGCAATCCAGAATGTCTTTGAATGAGTTGACAATAATTCCAAAATAATGTGTTAATCCATTGTCAATGAGTACTTGGTAATTCCATCAAATTAGATAAATAGTTCCTCACAAATTGTATTTGAACACACCTGTAAACTCTGATAGCAAATGGATTCCAGAGACTGATAGGAACAGGGCCAGTGTGAGGCAGTATGGCGCCCTGTGTGAAATAGACTTTTGGTGCCCCACCTCCACATTAAAATATTTGCTGATAAGATTGTAAGAAATTGATGTAAGCTATGACCAAATTAAAAGGTCTTCATATGAAGGGAAAACTAAGGTTTTGTTTTATTATAGCTCCATTGTCTCATTTTTTAGCCCCCATTTTCTTTGATTTGGTACCCCATTCAAAATGACTCCTTATGCATGTGCACTGTTTACACATAGCTTGTGTCAGCCATGTATAGGAATGAATGATTTATTTACCAAGTTCCTATTTTTTGTATACATTTTCACTTGACCTATATGTGAGTGATTTCAATGAAAATTTCCAAATCAGATTATAAACAAGTGTTTCTAGAATATTCTGAGCTCATAAACAACCTATTTATAAGCTGCAATAATGGACAAAAGTTGGCCATGCAAACAGCCTGTTTGTAAATGACCATTATGTTAATGTACAATCTACAATCATGGACAAAATTTAAGTACACAGTATAGCTATACAAGAAGAAAAGATTGATACAAACTTTCCATAATCAACCACATGTAATAGTCCTCCTTCCTGTGATCATTCAGCAATTCAAGAGTGGCTAATGCCGAATGTTAAGCTCACTGTATCAGGCATAGATTATTGTATTGCAAAACAACAACTATCCTAAGAAGTAAATACTTACACTGTGCTGATCTTTTCATTTTATTTTCTTTTTTTTTGAAAGTATGACAGACAATTTAATATACAAATATATATTTGGTAACATGCATGATACATAAACAGAAATTCCACATGATGAAGTCAAATATTGTAATTTTTCAAAATTATTAAATGAAAAATGAATTTTATATTGTGAAGACTATCAAAACTCATCTGGCCGAAGCTTATAGTAATATTCATATCAAGACATAAGCTTGTAAACATTTCAAACTTATAGTAATTCTGAACTGAAAAATAATCCCATCTCAGTGCATAATACAGAGAAAGATTTCACAACAAGACAGCAAAATGTTACGTATACAGGACAAATTGTATTTTACAGAAAGAGATATACGTATCTATTTTAGTACTTTGAAATTGGTTCTTTTATATTGATGTTAAAATTCCTTTATGCTTCCAGAGTATATAGGGCAATTTATGAATTATAAATATTGAAATCACAATGTTCATTAAATCATACATTTTTTTAATATAACTTATTCAGAAATAAAGTTAATAATTTGATTAGACATTTGCAGCAAAATTTGATTTAATGTTGAACAACCAAATGTTTTGGTTGCCATCCAGAAAAATCGGGACAACCAGTATTTTAAAGGTGGTTACCCAGGGACATCCATAAATATTCAACCCCTCCACTGAATACTCTGGATGATTTTGTGAGAGGATATTGAAGGGGAAAGAATAGAGGGATTTGAATTGAATAAATGGTATTGAAGGAAAAAAATGTTTTGTTTATCATGTTTCTTAATCAGCTTTTGAAATGACTTGCTTGGCTATCAAGCAACACCGCCAGATAGATATAAATGTGTTGATAATTATGTGACCACTACAGCTATGGGAGTGGAAGTTAAATATACTCAAATGCTTTCCATGTACTGCAAATTTAGACTTGCTGTAAAATTAGGCATGACAAGTATGTAGTATTTATAAACTCAAACATGTATTGGCAGTGTACCTATATTGGCCACAAGGGAGTAATGGTAGAAGGGTAAATAAGTTCCAAAACGGGCAAAGAGCTTTGTGACACGACTGTTATTGATAACTGTATTGCTTAAATGACATAATACAGCAAATTAAGTCAAAACCCGCTTTCAGAAAGCATAATCATTTTCTTGCAAAATGTTGATCAGTTGAGGGAGGTGGGAAAGATTAGATCTTCAAACAAGTCTTAGAAGATAATAATAAAAAACAGATGTTAAAATTGCTTGTATCTTTTCTTCTATTTGTATTTTGTATTTCTTCTACTAGTATTTTGTCACATTGGTCTGATACATGATGACACACAGCCATATAATATACTTAAAAAAAAGCAGGGACTAATGTAATGTCTGTGGCAAAGACTCTTTGGTAATCTTTAAACTACAGGGTTTTGATCATTTCACACTTTTTTATGGCTGAAGAGGTGTTGAAACAATTGAGAAAAATTAAATGACCCAACAATTGTATTGGATAATTTTGGGTACCATGTATCCAGTATATCAATTAATTCAACAACCATTTGAGTTGGTCATGTCTGACCAATATGACTATTTTCATTTTTGGGTTCTCTGCTTTGCAGTTCATGGTCTGCTTATTTTTGAGTAACCTATCTGATAAAAAGTTGCATTTTGTGTTTCAGAGAATTATAGTTGGTCATGATATATTTTTTGCTTCCAGAGATATAAAAAGCTGTAATTTGATTGGTAAATCAAAATGTCAACATAACATGAAGTGCATTTTCCAAATTATGTTTTCCACTTTTGGAAATGTAATAGCTGTAATTTGATCCATGAATCAAAAGGTCATTGTAACATGTCCTCATATAAGTGCATTTTTCAAATTATATTTTTCACTTTCAGAAATATAATAGCTGTAATTAGATGCATGAATCAAAAGGTCAACATAACATGACCTCATTTAAGTGCCCATCACATATACTTATTATAAGTCGATATTGACTTTTAATCAGATTGAAAAATTAGTGTGATTCCAACAATCATTTTTCTGTAAACTGACTTATTAGTACATGTATTTGACACTTTTTTTTCATTCTATGTAATAAATATAGTATCAAAGTCCATGAACAATAACACAACACTTCATATAGGTTAGTAAATGGTTGGTGATTACAACTAAATTATTTTTTGAAACTATTACAGTCCAGGAGAACCAAAAGGGAGAATGAATCTAATTTATAGACTGTGTTTCTAAATGAAAACTATTGACAAAGATAATCTAGTGGATAATCCATTGGATAATCTAGATGTAAATCATTCTTCTCACCTGCCATTATGCTAATTAGGAGTATTATATTCTATAGTAACAGTTAATTTGTTTCTCATATGTTACAGTTCTTTTCGTTAACAACATATCAGTGACTGAACAACTGTTTATAATTCATTGCCATTTCTGAGAATACATGTATAAATATTATATTATTGATTTGACATCCATTGTTTAGAAGAGAAATTCAGATTAAGTATGAAAGAGATCATATTATGTTTGATATTCTTGGGCAACCTTACCTATATTTGTTACTTTTACCTGATTTGCACTGGAATAATAAGTGTTTTTTCTTCAGATGTTAAGTGGACATGGCTGGGAGGTAGCAAGTCTGCCATGATTACATCTGATGAATTTGGTCCAGGAGCCAGAAGTGGAAGTGTGGTATGGAAACAAAATGATGGCACAATTTGGATGTTTGGAGGAGCCACACATAATTCAAGTAATCAGCTAGTACTTCTCAATGACTTGTGGAAACTAGATTTAGCCATGAATAAATGGACACTTGTTGTAAATGGACCATCGGCAGCAAAAGACATTAAGACTACCCCACCCCCTCGACAGCTGGCAGCTGGATGTGGTTTTGGCAATGCTGTATTTATTGTGTATGGTGGTCTTGATGACATTGGCAATGGGTTGGCTGATACATGGGTATACTATATATCCGAAAACAGATGGTACACGTTATTGGAAATGCAAGTTAAGATAGGGAATGTGTCAGCAAGTTTAACACCTGGTGCCCATGGAGATTCAGCATGGTGGTGTAATTCAGAGAAGTTGGTGATATTTGGGGGTGTGGATCATGAGAAAAAGCTCAGAAGAGATATGTGGATTTTCTCAATGGTCTCCCTTTCCTGGTCAGAAGCAAAGGTGTCAGTCAACCTTCCGAAGGAGGAGACCTTTGCCTCAGTTTTTGAATATCCTTCGCAACGCTCAGGTGCTACCACGTGGATTAGTCACGATAAACTATATCTGTTTGGAGGAAATGTTCAAAATGGGAATCACCATTCCAATCACTTCAATTATGGATACTCTGCTGATATGTGGGAGTATGATTTAGGAAGTGACAGCTGGAAAGCATTGAAAGGTGACAGTGAACCTTGCAGTACAGTAGGTTCATACAGAATGGTTGGATTGCCTCTGGAAAACAATCTTCCAGGGTGTCGAAGAAAAGCAGCAGCCTGGACTGATGTAAAAAACAATCTTTGGATGTTTGGAGGAGAAGGTGTAGATGGGAACCCAGAGTCCATATCCCACACTGCGAAGTCCAGGCTTCTTAATGATATCTGGCACTTTGATGTTGAACGAAGGGTCTGGACATGGAAAGGTGGCCCAAAGATGGGTGATATGGGTGGACTGTATGGTAAAAAAGGTGAACCAGACAGCAAAAACTTGCCTGGTTCAAGATGTGAAGCAGCAGCATGGACTTTATATGGCAAAACTTTCTACCTGTATGGAGGTCTTGGACATGACGAGAAAGCTGTAGGTGGCCCCCTCAGTGACCTTTGGACTTTAGATATTCATCGTGACCAGCAGGTCCAATTAAATGCACCATACCCAGCATCTGTGTTTGGGGTTATTTTCATGGCCTTGGCACTGGTGGTCCTTATTTCTGTACTTTTTTTCTTTGTCAGGGGAACTGTAAAGTCACACTCAAATAAAAGTGCTTTATCAGGTAAGGGAGTCGAATATCTACGCCTAATAAACAACAGTGACATTTAATTCTTGTAAATTTTCTGAAGTTTTCCCCAGGAAAGAAAAGGAGAGTTTTAAATGTCCAACTAAAGCTTGTAAAGTACTATTTATTCTCGTGTATAAGCCTAATTAAACTACAAATGGCAAAAACCCAGATCTGCCATTGCATAATATGGTGGCAGAGATGGGTCAATGCAGATTGTTAGAAGTAAGCATTAGAACCAACAACATATACCTTTATCAGCCTGCACATTATGCAATGGCAGAACAGGGTCTTTATTATTTGCAGTTGGACTCAACTTATATGCAGGTATATACAGTAAACATTTTTTGCAGTTTTCACATCAAATAGTTTCGATACCTATTTTTACACTAGTTTTGAACAATGTACTCTCACAACTTGATCATTAGGGTCAATGAGAAATCCTGAGCACCTGTATTCATCCTGATACATAAATCATATAACACATTTGTAGGAATCAAATCAAACAGTCAAGGTTACAATTTGTAGGTTTCTGTTTAAACTTAATTTTGTTTCTTCATATCTTTGCTGTTTTATAACTTTTAATTGCATCGTGTATGATTCATTTCATTTAAAAGTATGATCCTCATGAAAGTTGGCACAGATATTATCAGCTCTTGGTTGTATATGTAGAAGAGATGCATCACTATAAGAAAGAACTCAATAATATAGAAATGATACTTTAGGGAATTGACAACAGGTTGTGAAAAGAACAGAGATCCTGAAGAATTTTAAGAAATTGAAACAACTACAGTAAAAACTCATAAGTTGAGCCTAAATACAAGTAACATAGTCCCTGATCAGCATTCACATAATGCACTGGCAAATCAGGATTTGATTACTCTCGACAAACTGCATAGACCCAGATCTGCCAGAGTGTTATGTGATGGCTGATCTGAGTCCATGCAGTTCGGAGTTGGACTCAACTTAGTAAGTAATTATATATGGTGATGTTAATAATAATAATATAATAATAATAATAATGAGGACTTTGTATAGCACCTAATCTTTAGAAGCTCTAAGTGCTTACAACATTAGATAATGATATTATTACAAAAAACAAACACCATGAAATTAGACAACAGAATACATGCTGAAAATATTTACGGTAAGGAAACATTATTAGGTCTTTAAGTCTGTTCTTGCAGTCGAAATAGGTGAGTTTTAAGAGCGCTCTTGAATGAGATCACTGTTTTTGTGTCTAAGTTCAGTGGGCAATTCGTTCCACGTTGCTGGGCCCTGGTATGCAAAAGAACATTGTCCATATGACTTCATTTTCATAGTGGAAACAATGAGAATACGATTGTCAGAAGAGGATCATAAGTATCTTGCTGGCGTGTACACATGGGTGAGGTCAGATAGGTACGTTGGACTGGAGCCCATCAGTGAAACGTAGCACAGAGAACAAATTTTGTGTTTGATTCTGGATCGAATGGATAGCCAGTGTAGGGTATAGAGCAGGAGGGAGGTGTGCTCTGATCATGGTACTCTAAGGATGATCCGAGCAGCTGTGTTTTGAACTTTTTTAAATTTCTGGAGTAGATATTGAGACGAACCAGACAGAATTGAGTTACAATAGTCCAGTCTTGAAACCTACAATAAGCGTAGTTTTTAGTGAATATTATGAACCTTAACACTTGAAATAATCTGTAAAGCAAGGTCTTAATGAAGATGTCATATATACTCGCTTACAATTCAAGTCCAACTGCAACTGCATGGACCCAGTTCTGTGCAGTTTGTTATCACACAGGTCATGTAGGCATTCAACACTGAATATTTTAGTAATGGGTGTAATTGTTTAGAACTTGATTCTACATACTTTTAAGTGGCCTATTCACTTCTTTTGGGTTCTTATACATCCACATTCCTTTGAAAGGTCATTATTTAGATGCCCTGAAAAGTTCATAAGGCAAAAATCAATGTTAAAGTAAGTATTTTTGGACAAAATTAATCTAAAGGTGTGATCCAGTGCAATCCGGATTGAATGTCGTGTGCTGTGATGTCACAATGAAAGCTATGCATATTGATTAACAAATTCGTACTGCCCTGTATTGTGATGATTCCACTCGACCTGCTCTTTTCTTGACCAAAGTTTAGTACATGGCCACCATTGTAAAAGACCATAGAAATTGATCATTTTTGTCTGGAAGTTTCATGATGACAGTTAAGGTGCAGAGCATTCAATAATCAAGATGGAATAGACTTTGGTTACAGAAAATTAGTCTTAAATTTTAAAAGAACAATTTATGTTTAATTTACAATGAGTAAATGAGCATACATGACCCATGTGACTTTTACTATAGGAGTAATCAGTAGAACAAAGGGCAGAAACCCAGATCTGCAGGTGTATTATGCTATGTCAGATCATGGTTTTTGTGTTTTGCAGTTTGACTCGGCTTATAAGCAAGGATATGTGGTATGTGTTTGCAGTTCAAATTTCTTTACTGCATGAGAGAGTACAGCTTATATTTTCAATATTCTTTTCTCTTACTGTTTCATTTTACATGAAGATTGTCCAAATTATGTCTACCACTCCATTGGGCTAGTGGTTAGAGTGTTTGCCTCGGATGTGGAGGTCGCAGGTTTGAACCGTGGCTGAGAGTTATACCAAAGACTTATAAAACTAGTACTAACAGCTGCCTCGCTAGGCACTCAGCATTAAGAGGTTAGTGCTAGGACTGGTCGGCCTGGTGTCAGGATAATGTGACTGGGTGGGAGATCATGGTACATGTCTGCGGCATGATGCCTCAGTGCTAGATATCACTGTAAACTGCCACACTGCAGACATTGTAGTGATATGACTGCAAAATTGTTAAAGCTACATATAAAAAAAAAAAAATGAAAAAAATCCAAATTGTGTCTATATTCTTTTTCCCTGTTTAGAAGATTTTTGATTAATTTTATTGTCAAAAAATATCCAAGGGAAAAAATGAAAAATAAGTAGTAGTACCTACTTGGCAAGATTCTTCTTAATACCTCTCAGCTTGGCACAGAATAATCAGCAGATCTCAATTTGCTGCATCCTTCTTCATTTATAAATTGAAATAAATGAGAACTAATGTCCTATTTCCAGTTTTGATCACAGTTTGAGACTCTACTGTGCAAACTCCATCATTAATATATTCAGATGATGATACAGTCAACAAAATTATTGATTAGTGGCTGGTCCGATCATTTTAGAAGGATACCAAGCATAAAAGCAACCAGAGCCTTAGTCAAGGGAGGTAATGCAGTCAGTAATGTTTGACAATCTAACTCTTCGTTAATTTCAGAGGTAAATTTCAATTCATTTGGAGAAAACTTTTACGTGAGAAATAGATTTTTAATCTTCTCATAATATTCTGCAGAAAGCTTGAAAAATGTACACTTTGAAGCATTTCTCCATAACTGAATTTTAAGTATGTAAACTATTCAATTTTGGTATAACTGTATCATTATTGATTTACTAGCCCAGCACAAAAGATACAGTTAAATCCATTTCAAAACTACCGGTAATATTTTTGTTCTTTTTTTCTATGAAAAATGAAGTCTATTCACAATAAAGTTGACAAAATCGAACATTGACTTTTAGTTGCCTGGATTAGTTGGGCATAGAAATTGCACCTGGTGGAGTCACATGATATGCATATCAGATTTCATGTATTTTTGATTGTATCATATTAAGAACAAATATTTTGAGAATGAATTTGAGAAAAAAGGGAAATTTATATTTTCTTTTTGTGGATATTAATTTTTATTATAGAGTTTAGGTACAAAGAGAGACTGAACATCTCTAATGAAAGATTGAAAACTCAGTTATCTTATCCATGAATACTTGGTAGTCTGAAATATTTGGTGAAGGCAACATTGTGTATTCTATATAATTAGGCCTTGAAATTTTAGTCAGCATTGTAGTCATCAAGAGTATTAGATTTTCTTTAAATTTGTTTTCATATAATTTATGGCCATATTGAACAGCATTTCTACTTCTCCATCTGTGCATCTGGTATTAACATCTTGAATCACATTTGTATCTACATTAGTTTTTCAGACACCATTATCATAAGAAGTTCTACATGGTTCAGACAATCTAGGTATATGTGACCTAAATTTCACTCTCCAGTGATTTAAGTTTTGCAGTTAGCTTGAATTTTTTTTTACACATGTTACTTGTGATATTTTATTTACAGATATTCATTTATCATAAGAAGTACTACAATATTGAGACAACCGGGTCATTGTGCCCTAAATTTGGTTCTCCTGTGATTTGTTTTCCAATATTTTAGATTTCACATTTAGCTTAGGTTTTTTAAGATACATCACCAACAGACTCCAGAGAATATAGATATGTCAAAAAGTACCACACAGTTAATGCATACTAGATCACTGATACCTAAATTCCATGCTCAAGTGATATTTTTTGTTTTACATTTAGTTAGTTTTTATCTAGAGGCTTGCATGCCTGAAATGTTACTTGTCGATGTATCACGAGAAGTACTGCATGGTTGAGACAAACTCGGTTCCTGTGACCTGAATTTTGATTCCAGTGATTAGTGTTTATTTATAGACATTATTGCCTACAGAGTAATGAAACTTGTTGAAATATTGATGCCAAGTAAGAAGTACTATACCAATGATTCAAACTTAAGTATGCTTTCCATACAGGCCATACTGCCATTTGCAGTTTTGTTTTTATATTCTTTTTTTTACAAAAGAAGGACAAGTTATTTTGAGCCTTTAAATGTATTATTTTCACTGTAAAAAAAATAAAGATCCACAAAAAGTTTACATCACCAAGATGTGCAGTTTTTTTCCCATGACATTTGTCCTGGGCAAATGATGAAAAAGTGGCTTGACCTCACCAGTTCTTTTGTCTCTTTTTCTTTCTACTTCATATTTTCTACATTTTGTGGTGTTTAATGTCTGTAATATGCAGTTATGTGGGTATTATTGTATTGTACTTTTCATTATTATGCACTGCAGTGTAATGTGTTTTTTATGTGATGTGGTGTCATAGATACACATAATTTCTGTTATTGGAATTTTTGACCTTTTCATTTCACTGTTTTAGTTGCCTGTTTGTCCAAAACAAAACACAATTTACTTTAGTGCAATCCCCACTCCCCACCCACATCAGCTAGCACATAGACTTTATATATTCCGAGGCAATAACAAAGCCTATGTGAACTGTTGGGAATAATTTTTTTAAAAAAGTTATGGCAAAAGTGGCAAACAGAAAGATAAAATATCTCGGGTCAGATGCCAGTGGGAAAATGGTGGCTTCCAGTATGCTCCCATCATTGACATACAAAATGAATTTTGAATTATTCCTTGTCACATTTATAAAAGATCCTTTGTTAAAAATACTCATATTTCATATCACATGTACAAAAAAATATTTTTCTTCAGGCAGGTAAGACCCAGCTGAACCTAAGTTTTCTTCCTGTCTGTCACATTTTAGCAATGTTTCTTTTCTAGATGCTTTCTGGAGGTGACTCAGAATAGCATGAACTTCGAAAAGATATGTATATTGGAGTTGTGCCTGAATGTAAGAGTTTTACGACTTAGCAGTTAAAACAAAGAAACATTCTTATCTTGGCTTTTTTGAAATTCTTTTCATACAGCAGAGCACCAGGGACTTCAAGGAACTCTTGTTTTGAAAATACACTTTTCCAGGACTAAACTCTTACTATTAGACTCATGTCTGACAGAAGAATGTACAAGTCCCAGATGTTGGGCTATCCAGTTTGTATTTATCTTGTATTGGCTATTTCTTATTCTTTTCATTTGTAGTCAATAAAATGTTGTTGTTGTTAACCATATTAATACACTTAGATTGACTAGTGGAATAAGACTTTCCCCTCATGAAATTACAGTTTTTGTTTTTAAATCTCACCCATTATTTTGCAAACCATTTATATAATTTAGTATAATGTAGCATACAATACAGTTCAGGAAGCCAACATTAAAAGGATCATGCTTTGTTTACAGATAATATTTTGCATAGTTTTATGTTAAATTTTACATTGGCATTTTGCAATCATTTTATTGGCATTTCTTACATTGTCTTTTGAGTAGTCCCATTGTAAATGTCAACCGTCTGCCAGTTTGCAGTGTTTTTCTTAAACTGATTTCACACATATTGTGGACTCGCACTGTTTTGAATTTCGTTTTGAAGTGAATTAGAATTAAAGAACTACTCTGTAACACAGACAGAATGTCAACAGATTATCATTGTAAAACTCGGATCTTGTCAAATCCAAATTTAGCAGCACAAAACTTAGCTTCTATGCATTTTGACTTCACAAATAGAAACTGTTAACACATTTGATTGATGTTTCGTATTACTTAGACTTTAAATTACCATGCGCTATCCTACCCCATTTTATATTAGAAGCAAGTCTGCTTAGCTGAATTTATCTTTAGAAATTAAAATGACTTTAGCATTACTCATCACAACAAAGTGATTGATCAAATATGTGGAATTACCGATCCAACATACAGAATATCTTTATTATATATATATATATATATATATATATATATATATATATATATATATATATATATATATATAACTTGCATCTATTTTTCAGTACAGTATAAATTATGATATTGCTGTTTATGTTGCCATCATGTTTTTGCAATATTTGTATCTTTACATTTTTTTGTAATTAACTTTTAATTAGCGCTATATAGCCATTATTGTGCTGGTGTGCATTAAACCCTATAATCCTACATGCATACATTTTACTCTGCATTAATAGTTGTAAATATTCACTTATGAGTAAACATTTGCACAAGAGCTTTTATTCGCAGTGTGAGTTACATGAAGTGTTAATATTGTATCTAGTTCAATTAGAAATGTACTAAAGTGACATTAAAAGCCATTCATATAATTAGCCTATGGAACTGAATAATGTGCAAGGGCAGAGTATCAGCTTTACAGATGTTTTTATCTATTACTCAACTATAATAGGAATTCAAATTATCATTGAGATATTAATGTCATACATTGTATCAGATGTCAAGACTAACTTATTCGATGGTTATGTGGTAGAGTTTTAGTCCTAGAGTTGCAGTGTAAAATATCATATAAAACTTAGACATAAAATGTTCCTCCACTTGAATAGCATTGTTGATTCAACATTCATTGTATCAGTGTACATTCTTGTCTAAATATGCAGAGTAGGTGTAACTCATGGTTTTGCATCTTCTTCCATTTGTAGCTCGATAGCATTAAATCTGATGTGAAACCACAGCGGCTCAGTGGCTGGCATGCCAGACTCGCGACTGAAAGGGTGCGGGCTCAGATCATACCATCAGACCAGCCACAGTCAGCCATCATTGTGTGTCCTTGGGCAATGAATTTTACTCCAATTGCCTGAGCACTAAATAACCTACTTGTGTTCAGGCCCAGCCCTAGGGAAAGGCGAACAAGGCAACCTCCTTGGACCCCACACTTCTCTGCAATGCATTTTTTAGCTTGGAGCCCTGCGCTCATTGCTTGCTGCCTTGGGCCCCGCACATCCTAGGGCCGGGCCTGCTTGTGTTGCTATGCCATAAAGCTCTAAACCAAACCAAATCAAGTATGCAACATGTGTTCTTTGTGATGAGATGTGAATTGTATACCTTATGTGGACTTAATTGCCCCAGGAAATCTGGGAATATATGTAATTAAGTTTACTACAATTCAGCATGTGAAAAATTCCTATCTGATGTTTTTATGCACCATAATTTTATTTTTTTATGATGATTTTATTTTATTTTGGTAGTATATTTTCGTAGCAGTTTGCAGCTATTCTGAATATTCTTAATAAATCTGTGAGGTATACTGAAGTTTCTTTTCTTGTTTAGTCACATACTAAGATAGCATGAGTTGAGATGTGATGTTTTTAACAACCTTGTGACCATCTATACATCTTTAAAAATCAAATTAATGCAGGTAAATGAATGCAACAGATCACATTTAGTTTATATTTAGGACCCAATTGATGGGTCACGTTACTCCACACATTTGCCAGACAAGTCATAATATATCTGATATTCCAAACTGTCAGCTATTATTTAAAACCTGTCACCATTTTGACATCAGGCATCAGTGATTATTAATTAAAACCTTTGTCACCATTTTGACATCAGGCAACATCTTTATTAATCAAAACATTAGTCACCATTTTGACATCAGGCATCAACTATTATTATTTAACACCTTTGTCACCATTTGGACATCAGGCATCAGCTATTATTATTTAAAACCTTTGTCACCATTTTGACATCAGGCATTGGCTATTATCTAAACCTTTGTCACCATTTTGACACCAAGCATCAGCTATTATTATTTAAAACCTTTGTCACCATTTTGACATCAGGCATCAGCTATTATTATTTTAAACCTTTGTCACCATTTTGACATTAGGTATCAGCTATTATTTAAAACCTTTGTCACCCTTTGTCACCATTTTGACATCAGGCATCAGCTATTATTATTTAAAATCTTTGTCACCATTTTGACATCAGGTATCAGCAATTATTTTAAACCTTTGTCACCATTATGACATCAGGCATCAGCTATTATTATTTAAAACCTTTGTCACCATTTTGACATCAGGCATCAGCTCTTATTATTTAAAACCTTTGTCACCATTTTGACATCAGACATCACTGATATACTACAATAACTACTCAGTGTGCTTTTTGAGAGACACAGACTTGACCTTGATAGCTGAGGATGAAAAATAATGTTATGATGAGTATAGATCTGGTGTAATATTTTTAATTGTTTTAATTAGGTACTTTCCTTTCCTATTCAGTATTTATCTGCAGCTTTCACAAGGAGTTCATGCAATCTTGAATGAAAACAATTACTTTATTGCTCAACTGTTTGACATTTACCAAAAGAACATGTAGTAATAGTAATGCTCACTCTGCTCCATCAAACTTTATAAATTCAATTTTAGCTTTCATAAGTTAGGTCAAGAATGAAAAACCATCCATACACAGAAATGTATTTTAAAAAATGAGAAACTATGGATAAGTAAATTTAAAGTGCCATTTTGCTGGGTACTCAAGAATTATCTATCTAGGTCATTCATTTACATCCCTAGGATAGACATGTGATGCAGTTGAACTTGCCCACTTATTACTATTCCAAATGGAGACTGTGTACAATAAACCTTTTGGTTCCCAGTTTTTGAATTTTCACATGGGCTAACAGAAAACAAGTCTAGAAATCCCTTTAAACATGTAAACCATCTGTTAAGAGATGAGAGTGAAAGGTAGCTTCTGTATATGAAGAAATAATAATAAGAAAAATTATCTGCTATTTTTCCCCTATTTTACCCTCAAAATCCAGGAAGTGAAAATGACCAGGCAGAGCTTGCAATCTTTTGAGAGATACACACACGAAGTAAGACCAAACTGTTTACTCTCTTACACAATTTACACTCAAGTAGTGGCAAAGTGGGGTTCTGAGACAGCAAAGTTTATGGCAAACTCATGGGCATCAACAAGGGGTGGGTTTTGGCAGACCCTGGGCATCATTGAGGGTAGGGTTTTGACAGACCCTGGGCATCATTTAGGGGTGGGTTTTGACAGACCCAAGGGCATCATTGAGGGGTGGGTTTTGGCAGACCCTGGGCATCATTGAGGGGTGGGTTTTGGCAGACCTCTGGTGATCATGCTAGCATAGCATCAGGTGGGTGACTATCACTGTCAGTAGATGTGGTCCAACGAGGAACAAACACATGAACATGGATAACTTACGGGCAAATAGAATCGTGTGAATAAAAATGCTTCAACACCTACTGCTTGGTACATGTCCAGAGATATAGAATCAGGACCCAACTCTTGACCTGCTGGAAACAAGGAGCAGTTACTATCACCACTCACCTCATATGCAACCTCTGTGGAAATGGCCACCAGTCAGACATGCTGTGGGGCATAGAACTAAATCAGACGACACTTTAGGAAGGTCCTTAGTGAGCTGCATAGTAAAGCTTGTCCAAGCTTCAGGACACACAGAGGGACAAATTTCTCTATTGAAGCAGCGCTGCAGTAAGAGAAATGTACCATATCATACACAGCAGCACACCAGGGTTGCCAGTGAGTGCTGACCTCTGCAGCAGCCAGTGACAGTTGTCAAATCAGAAAAAGGTTTTGTATCATATACATCATAGCCCACATTCAAGCTAGTGATCAACATACCTAGCATAGTTCGAATGAACACACTACTCGGGGAAGGGCAGATCACTGAGAATGTATACAATGATATTCTGGAGGCAGTACTGGCCACCTAAGCACGACAGCATACCCCCGCAGCATCCGGGCGACCAGCACCAGCCACTATGCAGCAAAAGCCGACACCAGCTCCAAAGAAGCCACCAATACTGGCTCCTAAGGCAGCCACTAACACCAGCTCTAAAGCAGCCACCCACACCTGTTTATAAGGTAGCAACCAACACAAGCTCAAAAGCCATCCAAAGTATATAAAAGATAGGACAGGCAGACGGCAACCAAGGAAAGAACGACCCGTCTACCAATCCTTCTGTTCACTCAAGCAGCAGAGAGGGTGAACAGACCAATTTGCCTGAGACCTTATTTATGAAAAATAAAGCTTCGTACGAAAATGAAATCTCAACGTAAATAACGTTAAACCAGCACCTCTAACTTTGTCTGTAGGTAACCCTGTTGGGTTAGCTTATTATGTTACTTCGATGACGATTTTGTATTTCATCGCTACGTGTATTCGTTTACGTGTTGGTCACTGACTGTTGGTCGCACCCTCTCTGCTGCTGTGGTTTTTATCCAAATATTGTATCAAGTCCGTTACGATATCTTGACCTGGGATCATGCAAATTTATTGTTATAAAACCAAACAGAGTAGCTTGCGCTTTTGAAAAAAAGTGTTTGAACTTAATCATATCCATGTCCCCTGAACACCAAGTATAATAAATATTTTGCAGCGTATGATTATCAACTCCGTTAAACACAACTAAAATATTACAGTTATCTCTGATCACTTTTGGAATTTGTGTATAACGCTGTGTAACATAAATCACGTCTGTATTTTTATGTCTACCTCGAGAAAATATCCTAGCTGGATTTGATTGTTTGTCCAGCATAACATCATCGTATACTACTAAATTATTAATACTTCCATCAAGATCATCTACAGATGGCGCTTCATCAATATCAGTTATAAAGTCAATAACGTCACTGTCTTCATTTAACAATTTTGCATTTTCATTAAAATCTTTAAGTACTTCATAGCATCGCTGATCATCTACAGATGGTGCTACTAAATATAATTTATCCCACTTCAGCCATCTCATTATCAGATTAAGCAATAATTGCGCCTTCCCACTTCCAGATGGACCTATTATTATCATTCTGATAGAATTCGGTAGCGCTGGGTGATGCTTGACTGGCTCTTGTTTTCGTGTCGCCGAAAAGTCAATTATATCCATATAATAAATAATATGAATTTATATTGTGTTCGATGCAGGGCAGCCACGTCTACCACTGGATTAACAACAGTAATAACAAAAAATAAAAAGCGTGCACTGACAGGTAAGTGTGAAAAGTGTGGCACAAAAAAATATAAATTTATTTCAAGTATAAAGACAGGAGGTGATATCACCGCTTCGTTGGGAAAATTACCAGGATTACCGTGGGCGAAATATCGCCGGGGAAAAACACTTACCGGGTTATAATTATTGTGGGCCAGGAACTCGTTTAGATATTTGTCTTGACAATCAAGATCAACCGAGACTTGGTGAATATCCCGTAAATGGAATCGATCAAGCATGTTACGTTCACGATACTGATTATCGAGATAAAGATTTACAACAACGACATCTCGCCGATATAAAATTGATTCATGCCATCAATAATGTAAAAGATAAATCACTTCGAGAAAAATTAGCTGCTTTTCTGGTAAAAGCTGGTATGAAAGGTAAAATAATGTTAGGGGCTGGGTAATTAATTATATGATTATTATAATGGAGTCCATTTATTATTCCCCAAGAGGATATTGGAAGGGCAAAGCAGCGATTAGTAAACTTGCTGAAGCTGCAAAAGTCTCAAGTGCTGTTGCTGCAGCGTGGTTAGCACGACAGGCAATATGGCAAATCTATCTACGTCCACCTAAAAGAATTCAGTACGCGTATTTTGATGTCAGCGTCCCCAATGAAGTTCATCAAGCAGATATTTTGTTTTTACCGCACGATACTATTAAAACACGTGGACGTAAATCACGCACATACAAATACGCGTTAACTGTCGTTGACGTTGCAAGTAGATATAAAGAAGCAGAACCACTGTCAACAAAGACAGCAACTGAAGTTGCATCTGCGTTTGAACGAATTTATCAACGAGGATCTGGATCACAAGGTGGTCTACGATGGCCACAGTTGCTACAAGTTGATCCTGGCAAAGAATTTCTCGGTGCAGTATCGTCGTTGATGAAGCAACATAATGTTAAAATCAGACGAGGACACATTGTAATTCATCGTGATCAGGCAATAGTTGAACGATTTAATTGAACACTCGCTGAGCGGTTATTTGGATACCAGTATGCGAAGGAAATAATTCAGGAAGATACAAGATCTCGTGAATGGGTTGCTAGATTGCCAAGTGTGAAAACTGCGTTAAATAATGAAATTACTCGTGCAACTTCTATGAAACCTGTTAATGCAATTACAAAGAAACATATACCCCGTAGCGATGGTTACGGACAACGACGTGACTTTTCAAAACAGTCAGTGTTAGGTAATGTGACTGTAAGGTATTTATATGAACCTGGTGAACTTGAAGGGGGTAAAAAAAGAGCAACTGATCCTATCTGGAGTGTGACTACACATAAAATTTCTGGCGTGGTTAGATCCACTGGTAGACCTGCCATCTACAGACTAGATTCAACTGCTCCTCAACGTGGATTTGTACGTGAACGATTACAAGTAATTCCTAAAGACACACAATTACCACCGCGTTCACTTTTGTAAATTGGAACCCCTGCGTCGATTGCGTTCAAGACAGGTCAGCATCACATTATCACGTGTATGACCAAGATCACTATTAATTCTGTCTACGGTGAACTGTCTTGGATTATTTCTCGAATATTTCCATAGCATATTACAGTTACAACTTGCACAATGATTATTCTGTTGTTGTTTTAGCGTCATAATAAATTCAACATCGATATCAAAATCACGATTATTTTTTTTGTCACATTGCTTATAACCAAATAGTTTTTTTCTTATTACGCCAATAACACCTTCGGTGTCACTAACAGTTTGATTATTATTTTCTGTGGAGTCTATGACAACTCTGTGCAGTTGAGATATTCTCCTGACTCTAGATACTGCGAGATAAACTAAATTTGACCTCTCGATTCTGTCATCGACAATCCAGATATTTGTATCAGTAATAGTTAGTCCTTGTGACGAATGAATCGTTATGGCATATCCCAATTTCCACGGTGAGTTATTCATACTCAATGCGCTTTCAACAACATCAATATCAACCAAAACAATATCATTCAATACAAGATTTTGTTTTTCATTTGTTCCTGGAACTTCAACTTCAATATTCTGTCGTCGAGTATCTGCTGGGCGATAACATAATGGTACAGGTAACGTTGAAAACTTTTCTTTATGTAACAGAAATAATTTCTCTTGCAATTCATCACGAACTATTTTTCTACTCGCAACTAGCAAATCATTTGGTCTCCATAAATTCCAAAAATCGTTCACAGGAGTTTCCGGAATTATTTCACGCATTATCTCACATTGTATTTTATCTGGCTGTAATCTGATTGATCTTTTAAATTCTTTCAGAGGTTCATCAATAGCTCTATGATCATCATTTATTTCTTCATAATAATCCACAAATGATTTTAACCACTGATGCAGAGACTGCCCAACGAAAGGTGGTGGTTGACCATGATCGCCACATATAATTATCGCAGTATATTTTGTCATTAACCAATCAAGAAATATTTTTAGTGTTTTAACGACACCGTATAAATCTCATCCCAGATGATGATTTTGGGGATATATTTATCACCCATTCGCTCAGGTGTCCACGTATCTCCAAACCATCTGAAGAAACTATGGTATGTACATGATTTTACTCCTCGTTGTTTTATTTCTCTGTCTAGTCTGTGTGTAGGTGTCAACACAATCATATCTAAACTCCGAAATAATTCAATCGCACGTGCTGTTTTACCAGAACCTCCAGGTCCACTGAGATAAATGGTTTTATATCTAGACACGGGATCAAATACACATGGTGATGTTGATACTGGTATTTGATTGTCATTACCGTAATATGTCTCCGTGATGTTAACGTCGGCTGATTCAGAATAGTCGAGTATACTTTCTTGTTTTATTCGCCATGATCCCCATTCGCCGCTACCGAGTAACGGTTTTACCAAATCCACATATTCATTATTTATATAAAATGAATCCGTAGCAACTCTGACAGCGTAACAAGGAAATCTATTTATCATCGATAATAAATTTATAGAAACGTAAGCGAGCATAGAAGATCTTAAATTAGTAAATTGCGGTGATTCACTATCGATATAATTCACTATTGTACCTAGTTTGGTTCCGTCTGATGAATAAGCATTATTTCTACTTATAAATATTCCTTTGTTCGTTGTATCAGTAATTATAAAATCTAACTCAGCATCATCTATGATTAATCTTGTACAATGTCGTTTATGATCATATGATCCTCCTTGAGTAAATTTACCGATTATTTTTCTACCGAGATCTTTTGCAACTTTATTTTCATAATCAATTTTATCTCAATCTTTGCCTGACTCTGTCAGGGGTGAATGTTTCTTTTGTTGTGGTAACCAAACTTGTTTCTGCGGATGATATGATATAATAGCTTCACTTACACTCAACGACGTTAAGATTTCAGCATCGAGCATGTACCGTAATAAAACTATTGGAACCCAATAATTTTATGCAAAATGTCTTCCAAACCACGCATAAACGATCGGAAGAAGATTATTACGAAATTTAATTGATTTTACACAAGCAAATCCAGTTAAATCAAAATCAGGTAATGGTCCATTTATCGCAACTCTTGTCATTTCATGTGTCGGATGTCCGAATCTTTTGAAATATTTAGAACAGTCTCCGTATCCAAGAAAACTTCCAGGATAACACGCAACCATATCAACCGATATAACTTTAACATGATCGTATTTGGTATTCCATAATCCGCCATGTCCGTATTCGACACAACTGTGCTGGATGTCTTCCAGAAATTCTAATCGTGTCGGTTTCCATGAATTTTTATCTTGAGCAAAGTGAGCAGCAACTGATGGAACTGTAAAACAATTATTTAGTAATTGTTCAACTTCGACATCATCAGAATTATATTTCAATGCAAGATTCTTCATTTCTTCATGGAGAGATTCTCTACGGTAAATCTCTCCATTAGATTTTACAAATTGATCGTAATTCACGGATTCTGAACTCTGAAATAACCAAACAGATACAGGGTCGCTTTTACTGATATCGCTGATAGCATCAAATATATAATCGCTATAAAATTTAACTGTCCTATCTCGTGGAAATGTTGTTACAGCATCAGTCCATGCATGTGCGTTATGATCAATGATTGTTATTGGGGCTCCTCTTGATGGGTATTTTGACTTATATATAATCTCTCCGGTTAGTGTTTTTACTGTTATTGGAAATTTTAATTTTTTTTCTAGCTTAGCGACGTCGCTGATAGATGCTCCGGTATCTTTAACTGTTTCTGCCCACTCATTTATTTTTTGTACGTCTTAGATCAGTTAAACCGTTTCCGCGTATTGCTTTTGAGAAATGTTCCATAACTCGCTCAGCTATGCAGTTTAGTCTCCTTGACAATTTCATCGGTTTGAGATTATCAACGCTAGGTTTATTATTTAGCGGATATATCGCATAGATAACAGCCGTGACAGGATACATTCGTTCATGATACAGTTTATCAATACCATTCAATATTCCTGGTTTTGATTGTTTATTTAATGTAACAGTATTATTTCCAGTATGAAGCCGTATGGGTTCACGTTTGTCACGAATAATCCAAGTATCATCATCTGTCTGCACAATAAATTTTACTAAAATAATATATCTCTGATTGTCGAGATAGTTAATAATATTTTTACCTCGTTCGTCACTCATTCTAGCGTCAACAACACCAGCGGTGTTGTCGTTCATAATCCTGAATGTCGACCAAGTATGAGCCGCGCCATCGTTGCGAAATTCTTTCTTGGCTTCACGGATACGATCGGTTATATCACTATTTATCAAAGCCAGATCTTGCATCGAAAAATTAAATTCAGATTTTGGTAATTTATCAAGATCAAATCTTGCTGTGGAAGGTTCAGTTGTGGATAATCTCTCAAATTCCTCCATACTATATTTAAAGCAAATATATATGTTTAATTAAACTTTAATTATATATATCTAATCATTCAAACAAACAACCGATGCAGATGGCTCATGATTGGTTATTCAACTCCTTGTAATAAATCATGCGTAAATGAATTTTGTGGCCAACATTTGCAAAGCTATCGTAGAGGGAGTCTAGGACCAAAACCGTGTTTACGATGCGGTGTTGGGGTCAGAGGAGAAACCCAGTTGTGTGTAAAGTGCGGTGGTAAAAGATACAGAGAGCTGAAACGATATTATGATAAGAAGTCGTCAGGTGAATCCCCTATAAAAACTGCTGAAGACTATCTGGCCAGATTTCAAAATAACCATTTAGACAAATAATATTATATATAAATGGAGCAAAAGGAATTTGTAGAGCACCCTATCATTAAAACTTATGAAGCGTCTCGTGATGGTGTCATCAGAAATTGTCAAAGGAAAACACCATTTGGTTATGTTATTAATACTGGATATATCATGTTTACCGCTGGAAATAAAAAAGTATCTATCTCATCGATTTGTCTTTGAATGTTTTCATGGGGTCATCGAAGATGGACTTGTAACTGATCACATAAATTCAAACCCGAAAGATAATGATTTATCTAACCTGCGGATTGTTACACAAAGTCAGAATTCTGCACTTGGAAATACTGGTATTAATTCTAAAATTCCTAAGTCAATTATATCCACTAATATAGATACTGGTGAAGAGAGAATTTTCCCATCAATGAATGCGGCTGGGAAATATTTTGGTATTTGCCGTGCTTCAATATATCGTGCTGCAAATAATATTACTAAATCAGCATTTTCGAAAAAATTTAATCAAAAAATTACATTCCGGTATATATAATGAAGCGAGATAAGTCCGTCATCGCTGATAGAGCAATCAAGTAGTTGTCTCCTTTTTTTGTTATTGCCTATACATGACCACACATTTATATTCAGTGATAAGAATCCGTCATCACTGATAACGTAATTGAGCAGTTATTGTACTTCAGTTTAATCGTAATGCTTAAATATCTCTTCAGTCCAGATATCTCAACTATATGGAAGTATTAACTGCAGAAAATATATCCCCAAACAAACATAAAATCCTCAGCCGTGATATTATATCATAGGCCGATATTGTACACATATCGATCGCAGCAGACGACATGTATCATTGTTACTATACTGAATGAATCCACACAGTTCTGTATTAGGCGGAATATACCAGAATAATATCGATCCATGCATTCATTGCTAGATAGTTCTGCCTTGACTGCATGAAGAGGCTTGAAAATACAGTATTTTAACAAGGCAGAAACGGCAGAAATGTGTAAAATTGCAGATTTTATTCAGAATCAGAATATTCTTTCGGTGTAGAAATTTGCCGTCCATGACATTGTCACGGATACTAGTAAATACGAGTCCAGAGTTATCACGTGTGAGACAGTGCGAGTAGTTATATACTTAAATTTAACTATATATTCATAAGAGCTCCGATAGCCGTGGGGTTAAGGCGTTTGCGTGCGGATCCACTAGTGTAAACGCTGCGTGTTCGAGTCTCCAAAAATGCTAAAGATATATTATCTTGCATTCGGCGACAGATGCTACCCTCACCATGTTGAACAACGTGGTGAGTGCAGTTTTGCACTTACCCCGGGATTTGATTGGTTTTTTTTTTTTTGACATGAAATCGCTTGCGTCCCCAAAATAAACAGCAGGGTGATGTGAACTCGCGACCTTGTGACCACACTGAAGGGTACCCACATAGGGGCATTCAGAAAGAATACCTCCCGGACCAAAAAGTCTCAATAAGGTGTCTGTGGACCATAGGACAGGTCTTAACCATGAAGAGTGCCTGTGGGCCATAAGAAAGGCCTTTACCAAATAAAAAAATATAAAAAAAGGACTCTCAGGACCTTATTGGAAAAAGACTTTACCGGCAAAAGGGACCCCAGTGGAATGGTAGACTGCTGTTTATTTTTGAATTTATAAAATATATTTTTATTATAAATCTGATTCAGAATATATTTTATTATAATAAAATTTTATTTTTTATGAAATTCAGTCAGATTTTCTAAATTTGATAGGTAAGTTACCTAACAATATTGTGACTTTGATCAGATTTTCTGAATTTGATGGGTATATTACCCGTCAATATTGCGAATTCAGTCAGATTTTCTGAATTTGATGGGTATATTACCCGTCAATATTGCGAAGTCAGTCAGATTTTCTGTTTTATTAAGAAAATGTATTTTTATTCTGATTCAGAATATATTTTTACTTTTATCTTTTATGAATCAAAATATATTTTTATTATAAATCTGATTTAGAACATATTTTTATTATAATAAAATTTTATTTTTTATGAAATTCAGTCAGATTTTCTGAATTTGATGGGTATATTACCCGTCAATATTGTGACTTTGATCAGATTTTCTAGCGTTGACGGGTATTATACCCAATAATATTGTGACTTTGATCAGATTTTCTGAATTTGATGGGTATATTACCCGTTAATATTGCGAATTCAGTCAGATTTTTTAAAATATTTATTTTTATTCAGAATATATTCTTATTTAAACAAATAATTTATAATATAAAAAATAATGAATCACGAAAACATCACATCAATTATTACTGCTATTAAAAAATTACAACATGACGGTATAAAAATATCTGAACAACTTGATCCTGAAAAAATAATGAGCGACTTTGAATCATTACAATTCAAAAAATCAGAAAATAGATATACCTTGCCTTCCGATTATAGATTCATAAAGTTAATCCAGCAGGCAATGTTACGATCGCTGGCAGCAATCAAGGATACGCAAGTGAAATTATTTGTTCCTCTTTCACGGGCCATCGAATAGGTTAGGTCAGAATTGTCTCACGAATACGAAACGAAAAGAATTGTACACGCTCGTATAAAACAGCTAAGAGATATCATGTCAGTGACTGTGTCACCGACGGAGTTGCTGAACAAAGATGCGGAAGAACTACTGGCTAAAGATAAAGATGAGTGTGACTCTGATCATGGTGACTATAGGGACAACGAAACTAATAGTGTTGTACCAGAATAAGTCCTTTCTGACACCGGTGACACAGTCACTGACGTTGTCAAGGATAAAATCACGAGGTAAAAAAAATATTTTATCCTTGACATTTTTTTTTGCTTCTCGTTGTGGAATCGCCACATTTTCATAATAAATGTAAATGATTGTTGTGATTCCGCAACGATGACGTTGATGACGAAGTCATTACGAACGTGGAGATCTTAAGATGACGCTCATTTATGAGCGTACATACAAGTTTATATTTAACGACTCTGACCTCAGATCGAGCAAGTGGCCAGACTGGTCAGTAAGTTTAAAATGTATCCGTGATAAAAGACGACTATGACATCGCAGATAAACAACATTGATTGGTTCTGATACAATCAAATAACCTGGTGGGACTTGAGGCGTAAACGAGTAGAGAATGTATCCTTGTTGGGCCTGATTGGATTTATCAGTGTCAACTTGACAACTGCCGTCGATAACATCACATACTAGATTGACAGCGATCGTTGATGTGATATTAACGATACCCGGTGAAACATGACGGCCGCCACTGTATGGATCGTTATCAAATTTGAGAATACTTGCCGGTGGGGCTACTTTTCTCCATGATTCGATGATTTTTGGAAAATAAGCACGGATATCAAAATCGAATTTTGGATCCCTAAGTTGGGTATTTATATGATCTTCAGAAATGAGTTGATTACGATCAGGTATTGGCGAGTCAGAATAACTTATAAATTTATATAGGCTAATCCTGAGATCACCAAAATCAGATTTTACTGCATTTAAATGTTTGATACCATCAATTACATTATTTTTTGTATCCTCGTTGTAATTCTGTATCAAACCCATGATTAAATTTTTAACATATACTTGAATTCGATCAAATTCATTTTCCATAGGAATATTTATACCGGTAAAAATTTTATGAAATCTAAGACCTTTACTGCCTACCACATAAAGATCGGATAAATCAAGAACATTTTCGCCGGCAATATTAACATATTTATGAAAATTCCACGGATATGTATTTCTGTAATCAGGTAATTTCATAAATGATTTTTCCGTCGTGAGAAACTCTTCCAAGCGTGGTTCTAGTGGACCTTCATAAACCGGCGCGACCTCAGGCCATCCTAATACTGATCTGATTGGAGACTGATATATGTCCACAGCGTAATCCGGTGATAATATTTCAACGGCCGATGACAGCGTTGGCTCATGAACAGTAATGGCTATCTTTGATTCTTTTCCTGTGATGGATTTAATTCTGCGCTGAAATTCTTCATTGATCTGTTCTATTTGATAACTGCCCATTGGAATACTAACTACTTGCCAATCAGGAGTTCCATCGGGTTTGTTTTTATTTGCAAATACTAATGAATTATTCGGCGGAAGACCACCAAACGATTTTGACCTAATGTTGGGCCAACTGTAATAAACTCGTAATTGCGCTAACGCTATCTCGGAAGCTGGAATAGCGGTTGGAAAATTAATACTGAATTCAGGATTAGTTGAACTCGCTGATATCATTGTGGTTCTTAACGGAGCAGTATTAGTTACGATCTGTTGTAGTAATTGTTGCGATCGCTGATCGAACGTTGACATTATTATACTATTATTGTTTTAAATCCTGTTCAGGAATTTTTTCATCAAATACTTCATTGTAGATATTTATTATAATACTGAATTCTTCGTTAGATATTATTCCATCATTAAGCGACGAAGAAATCATTAATGATAATTTAGAGTATGCAGTCGTTGCTGTGTGTAATTTCATTGTGTACTCGTTCAATTTTTCATTCGTGCACGTATTTATCTTTTTCGCGATTATATTAAATATTCCAGCGATCGTGGTTGACGATGAAACAATGATTGTTACAACGATCGGCGCCGTCATCGTCAACGTTGATAATACTACGCCGGTTCCAGCAACAATCGCGGAAACCGAATAAACCATGATATCAACGACAACCGCACGTCTACGATATTTCTTTACTTTTGCTGTATAATTATCGATGATGGTTTTTAATTTATTCTGCCATGTTATTGCTTGATCGTATCTGTATCTGTTAACGTCAATCATTATACTTAATTGTTGTTGTCTAAGACAGTGATAAATTCCAGACACCACCAGTAACGTCTCGGGGGTATTTCCGTTGATGTCAACGTAAATGTTTCTTTGGTGTCCTTGGTTAGCATCACTAGTAGAGGGTTATGATATACATTCGGTGATGATGAAGTGGCCGCAGTAATTTCCCAACCATGCATGGACAGCCTGTATAACCCAGTTACTTCTGCGGTATGTTCGAGACTGTTATCGCGCGGTGTCCACGTTGATACCCCAGATGCCACCGTGTACGTGATGTTGCTAATTTGTTTGTGTGGAATTTGAATCAGATTGGTTTTTTGAACGATACTAGGAATTCCACTAACAATATCATTGAGTTTCATGTTAATGTCGGTGAGTTTAATATCAACGATTGGTGGACTTCCAAAAAATTCATTAGTGGTTTTGTTTACGTTTCTGCGAAAATTCATAAACAGTTGTATGTGATTATAAAAATCATTTCTAAATGCGGTCATTCCTTCATTGATCGTCGACAACGAAGTTGTCATCGGAATATTTTTATCACCCACATATTTTTTTGTTGCGGCATCTTCATCACCTGCTGATTCTCCTAAAGCAACTATTTTATTTCCATTCATGTTAAGGTCACCTGTCATTGTATCACCTGCGGATTTTAAACGATCAGCGACACTTTTCTTAATTTCATCTCTGATAGCTGTGATTGATACATTTGAGTCTCTGATTCTGCCACCGTCAGTAAATACTGGAATATTGTCCGTGGTAGCATCAAGAACTCTACGAATTATATCGATCCACTTGATGTTACTCGTCTTTAAAACACCGAATTTATCCTGGAAAATAACAACTTCATCTCGGTCAACTCCAGATAAATTCATAATATCAGCAAGATCGTCTTTGGTGGCGTATTTTGATAAATCGATATCATCTTTGCTCTTGCTGGTGCGAGCACTAGTAGAAGATCTTCCATAAATATCAACCATTATATTTACTGTCGTTGTCGTTCAATAGTATATTCGTGTACAGCTTTATGAGGTGGTTTTGTCGATCTTGATATTGCATCAAGAACCGATAATACTTCACGGCCACATATCGGCGGATCAAACATGGTTTGCGTGGGTAATGTTGAATACCACACTGGTACGTTCCGTACTGGTGCAGTATTTTGTGAAATATATTTCATAAATTCTACAGGTGGCGCCAACCCATACGAATCAAAATAAACAATTCCACGTGGATCAGTGGCGTATGCGACCCAGTGAGTACCAGGTCCCGTTGATGAATCAAGATTAATAATACCTGTTTCTGACAGATTTGGATTTTTCGGTAATTGGTCACGCATAAAAACACCTCTATAATTCTTTATATTTAGTTGCTTAGCAGCATCGAGTAAATCAAAATTCGATAGTGGAACTATCGTTGAGTCCCTGGAATTCTTAATCCTTTTCCCCAAACGTTGTTTGGTCGAGACCCTGGAAGTCTCAGACCGTGGCCTCGTCGTCGTCTTTTTTTTAATCCTTTTCCTGTTGCTTTCTTCAGAGCCATTCCAGTAGCTGTTCCAACTGCACCTAACGCAGCAGCTTTTGCAACAGCTGGAGCAGCTGCGGCTATTAACGCTGGGATAGCTGCAAGAAGCGGAAATATTCCTCCGGTTTTAATAGTATCTTTGATCGCGCCCACGGAAAGATTTAATTGTATTCCTTTATTGGCGTGTTTAGCTTCGTTGAATCTCTTGAATTGACGTTCGGTCAACGATAATTTATTTGCACCACTCATTTGTTCTTGTTTTAATGATATTTTTGTTCCGCATCGTGATGCTAACGGCGATTGTAATCGTTTAATCTGACCCGGGGTCAGACTGACACTGACATGATGATATGACATTTATGATATATATTTGATTTCTAAATACTGATTTAAATCAGCGCTTGCATATTCTCTACGGGAGCATCAACGACTCTCATGCGGCCACCAACACCTTCAAGTATCATTGTTTTATCGGATAATATAACGGCGATTGCTCTGTAATTAGGAATTTCTACGATATTTCTGTTAACACGAGCTCGAAAATGTATATCTACAACAGATTGTCTGGTTAAATCTAAAGGTTCCAGCGAAAAATAAAAAATTGGATATAAGGTTGTAAAATCTAACTGTGATATTTGTAAACCGGAATCAATATTTTGATCACGTCCCATAAACGACATCAGTCGATGATACGCACGCGCTACATGATTTTGATCAAAATTCATTAAAATATCCTCGGATGGTTCTTGATGTCCATTTATTCTTAAGGAAACCTCGGAAACACCAAGTTTGTCAAATATCATAATGCTACGTATTTGACTATTTACTCGTGCATTATTTTGAAGCGCAATGAATATATGTAGCGGTGCAGAAATACCTTGCTGAGAAGCTATTTGCCATGTAAATCGACCATTAATTGCACTTTGAATAGCATCTGTGGTCATTGTTAACCATGATAACGTCGATTTACCACCTTGACCCATAAAAGAGAGTAGACGGTCTTCTTCAGACATTGTTGGAGTCATTACTGGCATCCACAATGAAAGTTTTGTTAGTACTACTTTACCATGAAGTGCCGCAGTTGCACCTGCGTCAGCTCCTTCAACGTGCCATATTGCATCATCGTCCGTGGCTTTTCTTACAAGTACAACTGTGTGCTTAGCTCCAAAATTAACTTTTCTAACATTTCTGCAGAATCCAAAAATATGTGATAATGGAATTGCACATGAAAACATTCTATCCTTTAACATTGATTTACGTGATGCAAATCCTAAGTTGAAATTTGCGTTCATTGATATTACTGCGGGAGTTTCTGCGGTTCCTGCAGCGTTTCTTACATTACCTGTAGTTACATTTTTGTGAATTGGGTGATCAGAAGTGTCCTTGGTAAACATCATTGATGGACCAGCTGATCTTGAATAATCGTCGCTGTATCGCGCAAGACCAAGTATCGTCGTGGCAACGTCAACATCTTTTTGAATAGATTCAATATTTTTTCCATCAATCATGTACGTGGCACTGTCAAACAATGCCATGATACCGTTGTTAACAAAACCAAAACCAACATCGTTATCGTATTCAGTATTATCCGCTTTAAAAATTTTACCTTCAACTTCAATAAATGCTTCAGCGGGCAAGAAATACCTACTCGTATCTTGAACTTGTAATTCGATTCGTCCACGCTGATCTGGAATTCGAGCGTCATAAGAATAATATTGATAATCACACACAGACTCATCCTTGAGAACCGGTGCGTCCATGCCAAATGCGGGATCAGATATACGTTTGAACATGTTATGTTATTGATCATCGTCTAAAACGAAGACCACTTCGGGGGAGAACACTCCCCGCTATCAGACTTGCTCCTACATTTTTTCCCCCTCTTCAGCTAACTCTGCTAGTTTTTGATTTGCGGCTTGATTTATTATTTTACTAACACTTGCAGGCATCACTTCAGTGCTGGGTAATTTTACTGGCTGAGGTCGGACCGCTTGCGGTCTACGTATTAATCGTGCTAGCCTATCCTTGATTGCAGAAAATGCTTTACTAGTAACGTCACCAACAGTACTAATACCTTTTTCACGAATAACATCAATAGCTTTATCAGCAGGCAGGGCGAACAGACCATTTGGTTTCCTGACCTTATTTTCACAAAATAAAGGTTCCTACGGGGGCTGAAAAAATAAGGTCAATAACGCTAAACCGAACCTTCTAACCGATATTATTTCCAAAACGGATAATAAATCGTTTGGGTTAGCTCATTTTTGTTATTTTATTTTTGACTTTTTGTTTTTATTTTATAGTGCGTTTAGTTTACTCACCGGGTCAATTAATTTTGGTTGGTTCACCCTGCCTGCTGCTATAAATTGAGTTGAATTCGTTTCTGTAAAATAGCTAACCGCTAACTTATCTAATCCGTTTTCATGCCATCGTTCATCATCAAAAGTGATTTTATATACAAGTTGTTTGTAAACTTCTGTTTTTAATTTTTCTAGAAGATTCCTGTATGCGACAATTTCTTTCTCCATTATATTTATTCTGTTTGAGTTTAATTCGTTTGTGTTAAAATATTTTTATCTTTTTTGTGTTACTCGTCGTGTTAATTAACCAAAGATTTTATCTAAACCTATACGATACCTAGACCTCGAATCGTGTAAATTTATCGTTATAAATCCAAATGGGATAGCTTGTGCTTGAGCAAAAAAGTTTTTGAATTTGATCGGGTCCATATCTCCTGAACACCAGTTATAATAGATATATTTCTGTGTGTACTTATCTACTCCATTAAATACAACTAAAATATTGCAGTTGTCTCTGATCACCTTCGGTATATGTACGTATCGTTGAGTGACGTATATAACGTCTGTATTTTTGTGTCTACCTTTGGAAAATATCGTAGCTTGATTTGTTTGTTTATCCATCATCACGTCGTCATATACTACTAAATTATTAATAAATCTATCTAGGTCATCTATGGACGGTGCTTTATTAATATCTGTTATAAAATCAATAATATCATTATCTTCACCTTCTTCATTAATTAATTTCGCTTTCTCATTAAAATCCCTGAGTACATCGTAGCATTGTTGATCATCTGCAGTTGGTGCTACTAAATACAGTTTACTCCATTTCAACCATCTCATTATTAAATTTAATAATAGTTGTGTTTTACCTGATCCGGATGGACCTATTATAATCATCCTTATCGAATTTGGTAATGCTGGATGATGTTTTACTGGTTCCTGTTTTCGTGTCGCTGAAAAGTCAATTATATCCATATAGTAAATAATATGAGTCTATATTGTGTTCGATGTAGAGCATCTACACCCACTGCTGAATTAACAACGATAACAACGAAGAATAAACGACGTGCTCTGACAGGCAAATGTGTAAAATGTGGCACGAAGAAATACAAATTTGTCTCCATGACTAAGTCAGGAACAAAGACAGGTGGAGATATCGCCGCTTCATTAGGGAAATTACCAGGAACTCCATGGGCTAAATACCCCGGTGAGAAACAACTTCCTGGATATAATTATTGTGGTCCTGGAACTCGACTTGATATCCGACTTGATGATCAAGATCAACCAAGACTAGGAGAGCATCCAATAAATAAGATTGATCAAGCGTGTCATGTTCATGACGTTGCGTATAAAAGTAAAGATTTACAACAACGGCATCTCGCAGATGTAAAATTAATTCATGCGTTAAATTCTATACCTAATAAATCTGTTAGAAAAAAACTCGCTAGTTTTCTAGTAAAATCTGCCATGAAAGGTAAAATAATGTTAGGGGCTGGTAATTAATCATAGATAACTATTATAATGGAATCTGTTTATTATAGCCCAAGAGGATATTGGAGAGGCAAAGCAGCAATTAGTAAACTTGCTGAAGTAGCAAAAGTTTCACGTTCTGTTGCTGCAGCGTGGTTAGCACGACAGGCAATATGGCAAATTTATCTACCACCACCTAAAAAAATTCAGTACGCACATTTTGATGTCAGCACCCCTAATGAAGTTCATCAAGCAGATATTTTATTTTTACCACATGACACCATTAAAATTGGTAGACGTCAATCACGCACATACAAATACGCATTGACTGTCGTTGACGTTGCAAGTAGATATAAAGAAGCGGAACCATTATCAACAAAGACAGCATCTGAAGTTGCATCTGCGTTTGAGCGAATTTATCGACGTGGTGGTCTACGATGGCCACAATTATTACAAGTTGATCCTGGCAAAGAATTTCTTGGTGCAGTATTATCGTTGATGAATAAACATAACGTTAAAATCAGACGAGGACATACTGAAATTCATCGTGATCAGGCAATCGTTGAACGATTTAATCGAACAATTGCTGAGCGGTTATTTGTATACCAATATGCAAAGGAAATATCCACTGACTTTAAGTCCGGGGAGAGATCTCGTGAATGGGTTGCAAGATTACCAGGTGTGATAGCTGCGTTAAATAATGAAATTACTCGTTCAACTTCCACGAAACCTTCTAATGCGATTACAAAAAAATATATACAAATACAACGCCGTGATCGTCCTCTCAACCAGTATTAGGTAATGTAACTGTAAGATATTTATATGAACCTGGTGAACTTGAAGGTGGTAAAAAAAGAGCAACTGATCCTATCTGGAGCGTTACTACACATACAATTTCTAGATTGGTAAGATCCACTGGTAGACCTCCAATCTACAGACTGGATTCTATAGCTCCTCAACGTGGATTTGTACGTGAACAATTACAAGTAATTCATAAAGACACACAATTGCCACCACATACAATTACATAACCAGAACCTCTACGTCGATTGCACTCAAGACAGGTCAGCATCACATTATTACGTGTATGACCAAAATCACTATTAATTCTGTCTACGGTAAATTGTCTTGGATTATTATTCGAATATTGCCATCACATATTACAGTTACAGCTTGCACAATGATTATTCTGTCGTTGTTTTAGTGTTATAATAAATTCAGTATCAATATCAAAGTCACGATTATTTTTTTTTGTCACATTGCTTATAACCAGATAGTTTCTTCTTATTACGTCATTATTAACAGTTTGATTATTATTTTCTGTAAAATTCATAATAACCCTATGTAGTTGATATATTCTTCTGACTCGAGAAACTGCGAGATAGACTAAATTTGACCATTCGATCCGATCATCTATAATCCAGATATTTGTATCTGATATGGTTAACCCCTGTGAAGAATGGATCGTTATAGCGTATCCTAACGTCCACGGTGATTTATTCATACTCAGCGCATTCTCAACAACATTAATATCGACTAAAACAATATCATTCAAGACAAGATTCTGTATTCCACCACCAGGAATTTCAACATCAATATTCTGTCGTCGAGTATCTGCTGGGCGATAACATAATGGTACAGGGAGATCTGAAAACTTTTCTTTATGTAACAGAAATAATTTCTCCTGTAGTGCATCACGAACTATCTTTCTACTTGCAACTATTAAATCAGCGGGATTCCATAAACTCAGAAAATCATTCATTGTAGTTTCTGGAATTACTTTACGCATTATCTCACATTGTATTTTATCTGGCTGTAGTCTGATTAACCTTTTAAACTCCTTCAGCGGTTCATCAATAGCTCTATGGTCATCATTTATTTCTTCATAATAATCTACGTTATTCTTCAGCCATTCATGTGGTGACTGTCCAATAAAGGGTGGTGGTTGACCATGATCACCACACATTATTACAGCAGTATTCTTTGTTAATAACCAATCAAGAAATGTTTTTAATATTTCTAACGACACCGTGTCTACCTCGTTCCATATAATATATTTAGGTATATATTTCTCACCCATTCGTTCAGGAGTCCATGTGTCTCCACACCATCTAAAGAAACTATGATATGTACATGATTTTACTCCTCGTTCTTTTATTTCTCTGGCTAATTTATGTATCGGTGTCAAAACAATTATATCTGAATTATTATTCCTGAATAATTTAATCACACGCATTGTTTTACCTGAACCACCGCATCCGTTAAGATAAACAGTTTTATGTCTAGCCACAGGATCATATACAGATGGTGCTGATGACTTTGATACTTGATTATTATTTTTGTAATATATTTCCTTAATTTCAACGTCAGCAGATTCAGAATAACTTAGTATATTTTCTTGTTTTATTCTCCATGATCCCCATTCACCATTACCAAGTAGCGGTTTTAACAAATCTGTATATTTTTTATTTAAATAAAACGAATCCGTGGCGACTCTGACAGCGTAACGAGGAAATCTATTTATCATAGACAGTAGATTTATAGAAACATATGCCAACATCGATGATCTTAAATGAGTAAATTGCGGTGAGTCACCATCAAGATAGCTTACGATTGTACCTAGTTTGGTTCCGTCTGATAAATAAGCATTACATCGGCTTATAAATGTGTTTTTTTTTTCGTTGTATCAGCGATTATAAAATCGAGTTCAGCATCGTCCATAATCAATCTTGTACAGTGTCTTTTATGATCACATGCTCCTCCCTGAGTAAATTTACCAATTATCTTTCTACCAAGATCTTTTGCAAAGTTTTCATCATGCTCGTCCCTGCATTTACGTATATTATTAATGTCATCTTCATTAAGATCAGGAAATTCTTTCCTGGCATCATCGATATTAAATCTATCCGGTTCTGGTAACCAAACTTGCTTCTGTGGACTATACGATATAATTGCTTCATTTACCCTCAACGATATTAAAATTTCAGCATCAAGCATATATCGCAATAGTACTATTGGAACCCAACATTTTTCTGAAAAATGTCTTCCAAACCAAGCATAAGTAATCGGATGGAGATTTTCTGCAAATTCAAATGATTCTACATGAGCAAATCTGGTTAAGTCAAAATCTGGTAAATGTCCGTTTATCGCAACTCTGGTCATCTCGTGTGATGGATGTCCAAATCTCTTAAAATATTCAGAACATTCTCCGTATCCAAGAAAATTCCAGGATAACACGCTACCGTATCAATTGAGATAACGTCATTATACTTATATTTAGTATTCCACAATCCTCCGTGTCCATATTCTATGCAGCTTTTATGGATATCTTCAAGAAATTCCGATCGTGTTGGCTTCCATAAATTTTTCTCCTGAGCAAAGTGAGTCGCTACAGATGGAACCGTAAAACAATTATTTAATAATTGTCTAGCTTTGACATCGTCTGAAGTATATTTAAGCGCAAGATGTTCCATTTCTACATTAAGAGATTCTGTACGATAAATATCACCATTTGGTCGTACAAACTGATCGTAATAATCATATTCTGAACTTTGAAATAACCAAACAGATACAGGGTCACTTTTACTGATATTTTTGATAAAATCAAGTATATGACCATCATAAAATTTAGCCGTTCTGTCTCGTGGAAATATTGTTACTGCTGAGGTCCATGCATGTGCATTATGATCAATAATATCTATCGAAGCTCCTCTTGATTCATATTTCGATTTATATAAAATCTCTCCGGTTAACGTCTTCACTGTTATTGGAAATTTTAATAGCTTTCCTAGTTTATCAACGTCGCTGATAGATGCTCCAGTATCTTTAACTGATTCTGCCCACGTCTTTATTTTTTTACGTCGTAAATCTGTTAAACCATTACCACGTATCGCGTTTGTAAAGTGTTCTGTTACCCGTTCATCCACGCAGTTTATTCTTGACTCTGACAGTCTCATCGGTTTGAGATCCCCAACGTCAGGTTTATTATTCAGCGGATATATTGCATATACAACCGCAGTAACTGGATATGCGCGTTCATAATACGGTTTGTCAACACCGGTTAGTATTCCGGGTTTAGATTTATTACTCAAAAGAACAATATTATTTCCTGACTGTATGCGGACTGGATCACGCTTGTCACGAATAATCCAAGTATCTTCTTCTGTATTTACAATAAATTTTATTAAAATAAAATATTTTTGATCATCAAGGTGATTAATAATTGCTTTTCCTCGTTTGTCATTCATCATATTAGTAACATTTCCGACTCTGAATGTTGACCAAACATGAGCAGCACCACTATTACGAAATTCCTTCTTTGCTTCACGGATACATTCGGTTATATCCTCATTTGTTAAAGCTATATCTTGCATCAAAGTACTAAATTTATATTCTGATAGTCTGTCAAGATCAAATCTAGGTCTATAAGGTTCAACTTTGGATAATTCATTATCCATTATAATTAAGTCAAATATTCAAATTGAATTTTAACATATATATAATGATTGAAACAAAGAATAAATGTGCTTGGCTCAAAATTGGATATACTTCTCCTTGTAACAAAACATGCGTGAATGAATTCTGCTGCTACCATATGCAAAACGTTAAAAATGGGAGTCTGGGACCAAAATCGTGTGTGCAATGTGGTGTTGGAGTCAGAGGAAAAACTCAGTTATGTATAAAATGCGGCGGTAAAAAATATAGAGAATTAAAATGATATTATGACAAAAAAAATAATACATTGTCAGGTAAACCCCCTATAAAAACCGTAGAAGATTATCTGGCCAGATTTCAAAACAATGATTTAGACAAATAATATTATATATATAAATGGAGCAAAAAGAATTTGTAGCACATCCAATATATACAAATTACGAAGCGTCTCGAGGTGGTGTAATCAGACACTGTCGATCAAAAAAACCAGTCGGTAGTATTAATAAATTTGGTTATTTTAAATTCAATACCAGTGTAGATAAACACCATTTATCTCATAGATTCATCTACGAGAGTTATTTTGGAGTCGTTAAAAATGGACTTGTAGTTGATCACATTGATGGAGATCCCAAAAATAATCGGTTATCTAACCTGCAAGCTACTACACAGAGTCAGAATTCCACACGTGGAAATACAGGAAGGTGTAAAGTATTTAAAAAGAGAGCTATTAAATCCATAAATAGAGAAACAGGCCAAGAAATAACTTTTCCATCAATAAACGCAGCTGCCAAATATTTTAGCATACATCCACAATCAGTATAAAATGTTGCGAATAAAACATACAAATCTGCATATTCAATAAAATATGATCAGTCGATAATATTTGAATATATCTAACTCTGTCTTCCTAACAAATAAATATTTTTTTTAATACTGTATATAGTTCGACTCTATCAATTTTGCCAGGGGTACCTTCACTGTCGCTGCTCTCAGTGCCACTCTCAGTGTCATTGACAGAATCAAATAACATAATCTTTCTCAACTGCATTACACGATTGTCCACAATCTTCTTTTTCTCGTATTCACGAGATAGTTCGGATCTGATATTTTCGATCGAACGTGCAAGAGGCGCAAACAGTTTTACCTGTTTTTCATTTACCATTGCCAAGGATTCTAACATAGACTGATAGATTAATTTTACGAATTTATAATTGGATGGTAATGTGTATTTATTTTCAAACTTTCGTTGCTTTAATATTTCATAATCGCATAATATTTTCTCAGGATCGAGATTATCAGAGAGATTTATTCCGTTATGTTTTAATTTTTTAATAGCGGAAATAATAGCATTAATGTTTTCTTGGTTCATTATATTTCTAAAAAATAAAAAATAATTGACATTCAAGTTTTTAACTTTGACTTGCCTTTGACCTTGACCTTGACGTTTGGCCTTTCAAGTTTTAAAGTTGACTGACTTTGTGTTGACTGACTCGGTCTTTATATAATTTTTGTTATTATTATTATTATTATTATTATTATTATTATTATTATTACTATTATTATTAAAAATATCAAAAATAATCAGTAGCATCCTAAGCGGTTACCCATCACTGGGCCCCCTGATAGCCTTTGTGCCTTTCATGGAGTCCTTTTTTTGCATGATGATGTCTTTCTTATGACCGTTATTGGCACCCCATGTTCTGTTTCTATTGGCTAGCATTCTTTCTGAATGTTTCCTTGTGGGGGTCTTTCAAATGAGGTAGAGAGCTCAGGCATGCTACTGATTATTTTAGGGAGCTCTGTATTGCGAATTCAATAAACCCCCCATCAAATCAAACCCCGGGGTAAATGCAAAACGCACTCACCACGTTGTTTAACGTGATGAGGGGTATTGAATTCGTTGGAGCTGAGCTCCCCAACCTTATATATAAAATGGCATCGTTCCGAATACTGTCGACACTCGTCAACCACAGGAATCGAACCACGGTCGTCAGTATTATAGTCCCAACACTATATGTTACGTCGTAAATCTGTTAAACCATTACCACGTATCGCGTTTATGAAATGTTCTGTAACTCGTTCAGCTACATTTTCCGATTCATACATATAGACGTTTTAAAATTATTATGTAGTTAACCCAACACCGAATAAGCAGGCAATTTACGTACGACCAGTATACTGAATAAAATCACAATTATTGTAGAACTGTAGCGTGAATTTACTTCAATATTTTAAACATAATTCATAAAATAATCGCATATTACATTTTCTGTATGAGTTATCGTTCGTTAAGGTCAAAATACATGTGTTAGAGCTAAAAATAACTTTACGCACTTGTATAAACGGACGTGAATTTAAGGTTAAGATGCATCAATATCCCTCTCTGTTACAAACTGATGCTTTGCTAACAACTAATTGCTTACAGAAAACAAATAAATCACCAAATAATTAACGAAAAACAAAATATATTCGTTGTCTATAAATCAAACGTAGTAGTAAGGGAAATATTCATTTAATTTGCTCTGCAGAGAGAGGGGACAGTTTTCTCGCTTCATTATATATACAATTGCTTTAATCATAGGAATTGATTATTATTCAGATTTTAGTAAACTGCCCATCAGATTAAGGAAAATCAGATTATTTCAGAATCAGATTATTTTTTCCCCCTGATTATTTACTCAGGCGTTCTATGAGCGTATATACAAATTAATATGCAATGATTCCCCTCTTAAATCCAAAATGTATCCTGTCTGGTCAGTAAGTTTGAAATTTATTCTTGACAATAATGGATTATATACACGTAGATAAACTGGATTAATTGACTCAGATACAATTAACCACCCGGGCGGTACTTGAGGACTAAATGCATATAATATATACCCTTGTTGAGCTTGAGTGGATTTTTCAAGATCTACTTGATAACTACCATCAATTACGTCACATACTAGATTGACCACGATCGTTGATATTATATTAACAATACCAGGTGAGATATGGCGGCCTCCACCATGTGGATCATTATTATATTTAAGAATGGCTGGTGTAGGTATTGATTTTTTCCATGAATCACATATTCTTTTAAAATGTTCATCAATAAGATCATTAACTGATTTCTTTAGCTCTTCAGAGTTAAATCCCGGAAGCTGTTCTTCTGTAATTTTATAAAATTTAAGAAATACTGTTTTAAATAAACGTTTATAACTTACACGCTGAATAGGACCGTCTTCATTAACTATGTAAGTATTAAGAAATCTATCTGCCGGTGCGTTTAATGTTTTTTCTCTGTCAACGATAGCCTTATTTACATATTCTAAGTCTGATGCAACTTGATTCAAATGTTGTACTACTTCAATTATTTGATTTTTTAAGTCATCGTTGTAGGAAGTGCTGATGCTCGAAAATAAATTTCTTAGATCATTCAGTACACGTCCATGTTCAGATTTAATTGGTTTTGATTTTGAGTTAATTTCTTCAACATTAATTGGTGCTATTCTTGTTGTACCTTTACCTTGAACGAAATCTATAAAATGATTATAAGTTTTATAACCACGATAAGCATCCGGAGTCTCAATGAACGGATAAGTTTTTCGATATTCTGGAAGTTTTATAAATTTTTCAACATCTATGACGAAATCAGATCGTTGTGGTTCTGGTGGTCCTTGATAAACTTGTTCAACTTCAGGCCATCCTAATACTGATCTAATCGAACTTTGATAAATATCTACAGAATAATCAGGGGAATTTATTTCAATCACCGCTGATAATGTTGGTTCGTAAACAGTAATTGCTATTTTTGATTCTTTTCCCGTAATAGATTTAATCCTGCGTTGGAACTCATCATTGATCTGTTCTATTTGATAACTGCCCGTTGGAATAGCAACTACTTGCCAATCAGGAGTTCCATCAGGCTTATTCTTATTAGCGAATACTAATGAATTATTTGGCTGTAGTCCACCAAATGGTTTTGATCTAATATTTGTCCAGCTATAATAAACTCGTAATTGTGCTAATGCTATTTCTTTTACTGGAATTGCGGTTGGAAAATTGACACTAAACTCAGGACTGGTCAAACTTAATGAGATCATCGTAGTTTTTGACGGAGTTGTATTAGTGACGATCTGCTGAAGTAGCTCTCTTGAGTCAGTCATTATTATTATTGTTATTATTTAATTCGCCTTGGTTATTGTGAGTGACTTTGTCAGCGATTCTGAATGCTTCATCATAGGTCTTCATTATCGTTACAAACTCCTCATCAGATATTTTACCATCGCTGAGATACGCAGAAAGATACGAGGATAATTTAGAATAGGCTGTTGTTGCTGTATGTAATTTTATTATATACTCATGTAATTTAGTATTTGTACATGCAGATATCTTCTTAGCTATAATACTAAGAATGCCTGCGATAGTCGTTGAAGTTGAAACGACGATTGTTACAACTGCAGGCGCTGTCATTGTTATTGTTGATAATAATAATCCGGCCCCAGCAACAATAGCGGAAACTGAGCAAACAATTATATCAATAACAACCATACGTCTGCGATATTTTTTTACTTTTACTGTATAATCGTCGATTATATTTTTTAATTCAGTCTGACATTTACACACTTGATTATATCTGTGACGTTGAACGTCGATGTAGGACTGAGGTCCTTGGTTTTGATCCATTATACAATGACGTTAAGTAATTAATTGTGGTGTTTCAGCTACAAATTCCAAACACCACCAGTAAGACGTTGCGGTTATTGTTTGATGATCTGCTTCCAGTAAAAATATTTCTTCAGCATCTTTATTAACACTATAGATACAACTCCAGAGAAAGCATCGGTTGAATGACGCCACGGAAATGTTGTAGTATAAATTTTAAATTTTGCAGAGCTGAAGATAGACAGTCTATAAACACCAGTAACCTCTGCGGTATATTTGATAGTGTTATTTTGCTGTGACCATGTTGTTAATCCTGATGCTACTGGATATATGATATTTTTAATTTGTCCGTGTGGAATTTTAATCAGATTAGTTTTTTGAACAATATTAGGTATTCCACTAACAATATCATTGAGTTTCATGTTAACGTCGGCTAGTTTTATGTCAACGGTTGGTTGTTCCCAAAAAAAATCTTTAATGGTTTTGTTTATGTTTCTACGAAAATTTAAGAACGTTTCTACATGTCTAGAAAAAGTAGCACTGAGTGTAGTCATTTCGTCATTGATTGTTTTTAGAGGAATTTCCTTATCATCGACGTATTTCTTCGTCGCAGCATCAAAATCAGATTCTGGTGTTCTAAGATTGTTAATACCATTATTATTCATATTGAGAAATGCACGCATTATACCGCCGTTGACTAATACGTACTTAGATTCTTGATCGTCGACATATTTCTTTGTTGCAGCGTCCGCAACTTCGGCTGGATTTCCAAGACCTGTAATTTTATTTTGGTTCATGATAATGTGATCCGTGAATGAATCACCAGCTTTCTTAATATAATCGTTGACTGACGTACCGGAATCTTGTATTTTACCTTGATCAGTAAAAGTAACGATATTATTAACAACCGCATTAGGAACTCGTATGAATACATCTGGCAGTTGTATATTACTAGTTTTTAATCGTCCTTCTTTATCCTGAAAAACAACTACTTCATTTTGATCAACACTTGTAATATTTAATAAATCGTCAATCTCATTTCTGAGCTGATCGAGAGTTGCGTATTTAGATAAATCAGCTTGCTGCTCAGCTTTACCACGAGAAGATCTTCCGTAAATATCTACCATTATATTTATTAATATCTGTTTAAATGTGACAACGTAGTATATTCATGCACAACTTTGTGAGGTGGTTCTGTTGATTTTGATACAGCATCAAGTACGTTAAGTACTTCACGACCACATATTGGTGGATCAGTTAATGTTTGTGTTGGTAGCGTTGAATACCATATTGGAGTACTTTGATCGCCGCTAATATACTTTAAGAATTCTTTTGGTGGAGCTAATCCATATGAATCAAAATAAATAATTCCACGTGGATCAATTGCATATCCAACCCAGTGTGTGCCATGACCAGAGTTTTTATCGAGATTAATAATACCGGTTTCAATATTGTTTGGTTTTTTTGGTAATTGATCACGCATAAAAACACCACTGAAGTTTTTTATTTTTAATTTTTTAGCAGCATCGAGTAAATCAAAATTGGACATAGGAGATATCAGTAAACTGTCCCTGGTAATCTTAGGCCTTTTCCGTACTACGAATGTGGGGTCCCTGGTAATCTGAGACCGCGACCGTATGCTGGGCCTGATAATCTTAGACGACCCGGCTGTGGCACGTTTGGTGCTCTTAGACGTCTTCCGTGTTGTTTTTCCCGTGATCTTTTTTTTAAGCTTTCTGCGTGCATGATTCCCTGACCCGTTGCTTTCTTTAATGCCATTCCAGCAGCGGTTCCAACGGCACCTAATGCAGCTGCTTTTGCAACAGCTGGGGCTGCAGCGGCTATTAATGCTGGTATAGCTGCGAGAAGTGGAAATATACCACCCGTCTTAGCGATGTCTTTAATGGCACCCGCAGAAAGATTAAGTTTTATACCTTTATTTGATTTTTTGGCTTCATTGAAATGCCTGAACTGACGCTCGGTCAACGATAATTTATTTGAGCCACAACTCATCTGCTCTTTTTTCAACGATATTTTTATTCCACAGTTATCTTTTGATGCTGATTGTAGCCTTTTAATCTGACCAGGAGTCAGACTAACACTAGCGTGATTATATGACATTATAATTATCATAGATGATCTAATTACGTGTTACATATTTTCGACTGGAGCATCAACGACTCGCATTCGTCCACCAACACCTTCAAGTATCATCGATTTATTGCTAAGTATAACAGCAATTGCCCTGTAATTGGCAATAACAACTGCTGGTGCTATTGGTAGTGTCACACGAGCTCGAAAGTGTATATCAACTACTGACTGTCTGTATAAATCCAAATGTTCCAGAGAAAAGTAATAGATCGGATATAATGTTGTAAAATCTAATTGTGATATTTGTAAACCAGTATCAATATTTTGATCACGTCCCATGAACGTGATCAGACGATGATATGCACGTGCTACATGATTTTGATCAAAATTCAATAAAATATCTTCGGATGGTTCTTGATGTCCATTTATTCTTAACGAAACCTCAGAAACACCAATATTGTCAAATATCATAATACTACGTGTTTGATCATCCACCCGTGCAGCATCTTGAAATGCAATAAATATATGTCGCGGTGCAGAAACACCTTGCTGAGAAGCTATTTGCCATGTAAATAAACCATTAATATTACTCTGGATAGCATCTGTGGTCATTGTCAACCACGATAACGCTGATTTACCACCTTGATTCATAAAAGAGAGTAACCGATCTTCTTCAGTTATTGATGGGGTCATTACTGGCATCCATAATGAAAGGTTTGTCAGAATTACTTTACCAGCATCACCAGTGGGTCGCCATATTGCATCATTGTCGGTTGCTTTTCGTACAAGTACAACTGTATGTTTAGCTCCAAAAATGACTTTTCTGACATTTCTGCAAAATCCAAAAATATGTGACAATGGAATGGCACATGAAAATGCTCTTCTATTACCTCGTAACATTGCTCGACGTGATCTAAATCCTAAGTTGAAATCTGGATCTACATTAATAATCATACTCTGTACATCAGCGTTGGCGTTTCTGGCAAAATTTCTTGGTTGTCCTATTTCATATTGTTGATACTCTGGAGAATTAGAAGTATCTTTTACAAACATCATTGACGGACCAGCTGATCTTGAATAATCGTCGCTGTATCTTGCAAGACCAAGTATTGTTGTAGCAACGTCAACGTCTTTCTGAATTGATTCAATATTTTTTCCGTCAATCATATATGTAGCGCTATCAAATAACGCCTTAATACCATTATTAACAAAACCGACACTAACATCGTCTCCATATGCTACTGGTGCTGCAGGAGCAGCGTTATTTAAAATCTCACCTTCTACTTCAATAAAAGCCTCAGCGGGTAAGAAATACCTACTTGTATCCTGAACCTGTAATTCAATCCTTCCACGCTGATCTGGAATTCGAGCGTCATAAGAATAATATTGATAATCACGCGCAGACTCATCCTTGAGTACTGGTGCGTCCATGTCGAATGCGGGATCAGATATGCGCTTGAACATCTTTATTATATTTGCTATCGTCTAACACGAAGACCACTTCCTGCTATCAGACTAGCGGTTATATTTTTTTCTTTTTCTGACATTGGTACATCAGCCAACTCTGCTAGTTTTTGATTCGCAACTTGATTTATTTTTTTACAAATATTTGCAGGCATTACTTCAGTGCTAGGTAATTTTACTGGTTGAGGTTTTCGTCGTATTAATCGTGCTAGTCTATCCTTGATTGCTGAGAATGCTTTACTAGCAAGATTACCAACAGCACCAATACCCTTTTCACGAACAACATCAATAGCTTTCATGCCCAGTTGCTTTGCCATCGGTATTGCTTTTGGGGCTATTCTTCTAAATAGACCCTGAACAACATCACCTAGTCCATCTCCGTAGGTTGTTTTGTATACTGGTAATCGTGAATTTATTACCCTGACCATGGTTGGTCCACGTTGAGTACTATGTACGATCATTTTATTATAGTAATTGTATTTAATTACGTACTCAGTCACTGTAGTAGTCATCGCCAATTTCATTAATAACAGACTGATAAACATCAACGTCCATGATACCGCCTGTAAATAACCGTCTGCAAATATCGGCTGCTTCATTAATTATTTCTGGAGAATTATTACCAGCTCGTTTTCCTCCGATGAGGATTTCTAGTCGTTCAACATCAGCAAGGGCATTATTAGGACACGGAGTAAGATTACCTCCAGTAGAGAGACCTTTTCCTTCTTTCTTCTTCATAGATTCTAACATTCCTTCATATTTTTTTATTTTATCCTTATATTCCTGTATTTTTTTCACGAAGCATTGGAAAAATATGAATTTCTTTGCCGCTTATTGCAGCTTTATTCCATATTTCTTCTAATATTTTGATATGATCATGCGCATCTTTAATTAGTTTTTTAATTCCCTCAGATTTATCTGCTGTATCAGAAGATTGTAATTGTTGTTTTATTTGCTGAATATTTTTAATTATCTCTCTCTCCTCCATCTCTTTCTTTACAACTAATGATCGTTCCTTTTCCTCTTCTTCTAATTGTTTTTTTGCTTCTTCCTTCGGTGACAGTTGTAATGGTGGTGGTAATGATAATGATGGTGGCGATGATGATTGAGTTTCTTTAGGTTTGTACTTTAATAGTGATGGAGTTTGTGGTTGTGATTCCAGTGTTATTGGAGGAGAAGGAGCTTGTGTTCTTTTTGTATATTTTCGTTTTGGTCTTGCTGCTTCTTCCTCTTTTGCTTTTCTTCTTTCTTCTTTCTCTTGTTTTCTTTGTTCTCCAAGTTGTTTTGCTGTTTCCTTTTCTGATTTGACTAAATATCTAACGTCATCAACATAATCTTGATATAATGGATCACTAGCTTTAGTTTGTTCAACATTCATACGTATGCGATATAATACTTTTGCCACTGTTCACGGGTTTTAATATATTTAGCGTATTCAGGTTTCATTAATTTATCTCTTCGACTGAAAGTTTCCGCAGCAAATGTAGCTAATTGTTGTAGATCTTTAATTTCATTAATTGTTTTAATAGTAATTTCATCATATGTATCTATCAGTTCAGCATTACTACTCATTGCAGTACTTTTTTGTTTAGAGGCTGATGCTTCAGCGGCTTCAGGTATTTGTTGTATTGGTTGAGCAGCAGCTATATCAGCTGGAAGTCCACGTAAAATTCTTTTTGTCTGTTTTGTTCTTTCTGCTATTTTTCCAGTTGCTTCAGCAGTTTTTTCTAAAGCAGGAAGTAGACCTTTAGTAGTCTCTGTAATAGGTTTAAATAATTGTTTTGTATCCTCTTCAAATTCAACATGAGATTCCTGACGTGATTGTAATTGTTGCTTAACAGAATCACGAACAGGTAAATAGTTTTTAATTGCCTCTAATCGCTCTCGAGATAATTTAGCTGAATATGGTTCTCCAATATTCATTATTGATAATATTTATAATAATTGTTTAATTTATAGCAGCAGGCAGGGTGAACCAACCAAAATTAAATGACCCGGCGAGTAAACTAAACGCACTATAAATAAAAACAAAAAGTAAAAAATAAAATAACAAAAATGAGCTAACCCAAACGATTTATTATCCGTTTTGGAAATAATATCGGTTAGAAGGTTCGGTTTAGCGTTATTGACCTTATTTTTTCAGCCCGCCTAGGAACCTTTATTTTGTGAAAATAAGGTCAGGAAACCAAAAGGTCTGTTCGCCCTGCCTGCTGCTGCTTTCATACCTAATTGCTTTATAATCGGTATTGCTTTTGGGGCTATCCTCGAAAATAAACCCTTAACAACATCACCGATTCCATCTCCGTAAAATGTCTTGTATACAGGTAATCTTGAATTTACCACCCTGACCATAGTTGGTCCACGTTGAGCAGCGTGTATGATCATCTATTATAATAATAATATCTAACTGTTTAATCAGTGACTTAGTCGGGCGACCTTTAGTCGCTATAATAATCATCGGTAATTTCATTAATGAGTGACCGATACACGTTAATACCCATGATGCCACCGGTAAATAATCGTTGACAAATAGATGAGATTTCGTTGATAGTTTCAGGAGAATTATTACCGGCTCGTTTCCCACCGATTAAAATTTCTGATCTATCTACGTCGGCAAGGATATTACCGGGACAAGTAACAAGACCCCTTCCAGTTGTATTAATACCACTTCCAGTTGCGCCTTTATCTGGACATGATAAATCTGAGGATTCTCCTGGGGAATAAAACACTTCATCCAGTGATAAAGTAGATAATTCTTTTTGTGGTTGTTGTTGTTTTGATAATAGTTGTTGTCGTCGTTGTTGTGTTCGTTGTTCTAGTTCTTTTTGTCGTTGTTCTAGTTCTTTTTGTCGTTGTTGTGTTAGTTGTCGTTGTTGTTGTTGAATTATATCATGTTTTTGTTCTAATGGTAATTGCATATATTCATCTATTGCATGAATATATTCAATATATCCTGGATCGCCGACTCGAACTCGATCAATGTCATGGTATATGCGAAATATCCATTTGTACCAATTTTCGCGACTTATAGGATCATTGGCGTATTCAGACTTTAAAAAATATCCTCGATCATTATAACCAATCATAGTAATCTTAGCTAATTGTTTAACATTTTCGACTTGTCTAATATAATTAACAGCATCTTCGGTAAATTTATTAGACATATTAACCCTGACTCGCACTTGTTTTGGTTCTTGTTGATTAACATCTTCCGCTTGGTCTTCTTCAGGTATTTCCGGGGTTGGCATTGCAGTAGCTATTTTCTCCGGAAGTTCTCGTAGAATTTTTTTTTATCTTTTTAGTTCGCTCCGCTATTTTTTCAGTTTGTTTCGCTGCTTCTTTTAACACAGGAACAATACCTTTTAGTGGTTTCAGTGATAGGTTTAAATAATTGTTCTGTGGATTCTGTAAATTCTTCTTGTGTTTGTTGACGCTCTTGTAATTGTTGTCTGAGAGAATCACGGACAGGTAGATATTTCTTAATTGCTTCTAGTCGCTCTCGAGCTAATCTTGCTGAGTGAGCTTCACCAATCATTATTGATATAACGCAATGATTTAATTACAGCAGCAGAGAGGGTGCGACCAACAGTCAGTGACCAACACGTAAAAGAATACATGTAGCCATGAAATACAAAATCGTCATCGAAGTAACATAATAAGCTAACCCAACAGGGTTAACTACAGACAAAGTTAGAGGTGCTGGTTTAACGTTATTGACGTTGAGATTTCATTTTCGTACGAAGCTTTATTTTTCATAAATAAGGTCTCAGGCAAATGGTCTGTTCACCCTCTCTGCTGCTACTCACAATAAAGGTCACTCCCGAAAGGATAAAATCACCATCGATTATCAAGCCATGATACCGTAAGACCACCATCTAGAAGTAGACCTCTCCAAATTACTTGGTGCCATCATCCCTGATTTGATAAATATCCTTACACAGGAGATTGGAAAGAAGGGTGTCAAGTTTAACCTTAGTGTGAAGGCACAACTATAAAGGTGTCGGCCCACCTATCAATCATCTGAGCAGAAGCGGCGCTGTTGGCAGATGTGGACTGATCCTTAAGGCCATATCAGTGTTTCAGGAGCAATTGGAAATGTTTGTCAACAAAAGTCCAGACTCGCAGGTTGTCAGATGCGATGAAGTCAAGCTCTACATTTCATAGTACTGGCTGTTTCCAGGCAAAGGGCATGTATATCACGCCATATTTTTTAATATCTGGTTCCTTCTGCCCTTTACCCTGCCGATGACTATACCAATCGTATCGCCAATTATAGTATTATCTAGGGAAGCTACAAATTGACAAATTTAAATTTTTGATGGAGGCCTATGACATTACCAGGTCCGAGAACCTCAATCCCACCATTGCTATCTTTGTCTTTGGCTGGGACCACGCAGTTTGTCCAATATGCATTTCTAATAATGCTGGATAAATTGTCAACCATCAGCGTCCTGCTGCTGTCGGACGACGACAATCAGCACTACACATGGATCAAAGACTTTTCCCGGATGTCATGTAACAGTCACAAAAATTAAAATAGAAAACACGTCTGCTGCCAATGCTTAAATACCTTCTCCCAACCTGATTTTCTCGAAAGTAACGTCAAAGACCTTAAGTGTATAGGCTCAAAGCCACCGAGGACCTTTCCACCAGGACATGGAAAGAACAAATTTTACTTGAAGCACCTCTTTCATCAGATATCATAGCCCTACATTATCGATGCTAATCTCGAGGCCCATTGTGTTCCAATAGAAAGTGGAGAGGTCTATCCTACCTACAGTGATACCTATAAAACCTCTGGCCTGCCACCCTGCAGTTTTGGCTGTCATAAAAAAGCGATCTGATGGTAAAGCTAAAAATTCAGTTATATAAAGAAGAAAGGACAGATTTGTTCAAAAAATCAGAAGCCTGGGGAAAGAGATGGTGTATATCTGAAAGGAATTAGCCCAATCTCAGCCGTTCGTGATGACTCCCACCAATACCGCAGAGTTTGAAGTCATTAAAGTCTGTCAAATCTGCTTAAATACACCTGGGTGATGACTGCCACATCACCGGCCGATACCAAGGAGCCGTCCATAACAGCTTCGACTGAGCCTAGAAAAAGTCCCACGTAATCTTTCACAACCCGAAGAACTATGACTGCCAACTGCTGATCGCAGTGCTGGAAACGGCCTCAATAACAGACATCAGTGCCATTCCCAACAACATGGAAAAATGTATGACCTATCCCTGGGCCACCTACAATTTATAGACAGCTTTTAGTTCTTACCGTGCATCCTATCCAAGTTGGCTACCGATCTTCCTCAGGAAGACTTTCACATCACGATCGAAACACCGCTAGCGATGTCCCCCTTCTGGCCACCAAAGGTGAGTATCCATACTAGTATATCGATGAGTGGGATCGTTTTGACCACCCCCACTTGCAGCACCATTAACTGTACTAGTATTTCTTTGAAGGACTATTAGTCTGCTCAGAAAATAGTGGATACCTTTGCCTGTAAAATGATGGTAGACTATCCGACCTTTACCGCAAAGCAGGTGTTATTCTTCTGGCTGATATATTTGAGGCTTTTCGATTTACCCTATGCAGAGACATGGCAGTATCTAGCCCGGTGTTCCACGAGATACTTACTCCAGGGCAGCCCTGAAAGCTTTCCGACTGGCTGCGATGCAACCGCTGCGCTTTGCTACTTTAGCGGACCTTACCCATGTGACCTTTTTTGCGCACACACAGAGAGGATCACAATAGGGCTCGTGCGCCGTTGGCTAGGACCACAACATGGCGGTAGATAACTGTTTCAATCTTTCGCCTGCAACCGAGATAGATACAAGCATTTTGAAAGATTCCGCTGGCTTTCAATAAGTATGGATGTACTTTATTTTTCAACTATTGTGTAGCCTATAAAAGACTATATGAATGATCCGGTAACGTTTTCTTACTAGCATTGACGACGCCCCATGGCCTGACAACGTTGAAAGTGACTAAATCAAAGCTATTGTTTATCGTTTATGATCATGTGATGCTGGAAGGACAAAGAATCCCTCTTTACACAAAAACGCCGACATACTGAACCTAGTCCAGCCCAACATGTTCATCGTGTTTTGTGGGACCAAAGCCCACAACCTGCGCAACGTCCATGTCACGTGGTGAGCCACCGATATGAATTGGAGCGAGTCCTGTCGCCTCCTTACTGAGGCGACTGCAGTTTCACACAGGCTTGCAACAGTAGAACTGACCTGCACCTGCCCGGCATACTTTCAGCCTTGCCTGGATTGCGCGTGGATATGTAATTAAACCATCTCCAGTACAGCAGTCTTTCGGCGATAGTCCGCCAGTACTTACAAGATTTAGTCCAATTGTCCTTTATTACAGCTGACCATCGTCGGCTTGGATTGCTACAGCGACGACTGTGCCAACAGTGCAGGCCCAACGATGATGTTCATAAAGGATGCCACATACAATATCTATGATGCTCTTAAGAATGTAATACTAGTGCCGAATCCCGCAACCGATGCAGGCACTCCACCTTGGAATGTTCGGCTCCTTTAACGCCAGTTTCCAACTAGGTTTCACGCAGTGGAAAAGGCATCGTGATGCGTATGGCTGCTTTTCCTGCACCTGCCCAAATCAAACACTGAACACAACAAATGATTCTGCCTCAAGATCTTATAGCACGAATGAATAATTTCTAGATAAACAAGATTATACAAAAAGAAACAGACGCAAAAGAAGAACCAGGATGTAGGAGGCAAAAGTTCATTTCCAGAATAATCCTTAATATAATTAGTCTGTTACTTAAATTATAATAAAGAACATGGTTAACAATGTCCTTAACGAAGACCAAGATACTGATCCTAATATTTAACTTACACTCACAGAGAAATATAATTTACGTATTGATCGTTTGCAGAATAAAAAAGAAAAAAATCAATGACTCGTGTAAGGTAGACAATGAACTTGATTTTGGACAAGGTCAGCTACCAAATAGAATTTTACATAACACATAGCGTGTACTGAATAAAAAGACATAACAAACATAACCACCTAACTGTAAGGAAAACGTCCTCTAGCAAACGTTCCAGTTGTTTCACCCCATAAAATTGACCCGTGCTATAGAATTTATAAAACAACAATACTTGCAGGCAGATATTGAATTATGGTAGATAATTTGTGCGTACATATGTTTATTGAATGTTCATAACCATATGTAACTCGAAAAAGAATAGAGATATGTCATATATACAACAGACAAATTATCGCAGAATTCATTTCTTTTCTCTTTTTCATTCTTGATTTCGGTCATATATCTTCTGGGTACAGGAAAGCTCTCTGTGTTTCATCAGAATTGTTCTTGTGGATTTAAACAATCCACCCAGAAATAATATGATCTTAAGAATCATAATTCGCATTTTTTAGTTCTTGCCTTTGGAAGAAAAAAATTATATATATATATATATATATATATATATATATATATATATATATATATACCCTTATAACTTAACACCCTCTCCTCTCATACCTCTTATATATATATATATATATATATAAAACCAGTATGGCATGGATGTATTACTGTACTGTAGGGGGATATATATTTTACGAACACAATTTCTTCTTTGTATTACCATTCTTAGCAATGTAACTTTTACACTTGACATATTTTGTGACATTCTATGCTTACTGTATATCTTACTTTATGATTCTTGGTGGATGTAAACATGAAAGCAGCATATTAAAAGTTACGACATTCCTGTATTTTACTTGTAAGCAATTTTAGATTATCTCCCTGTTATCACACAAATAAAACATTAGTACAATGCAGTTGTGCTAAGTTAAGCTTTGCAGATGTCGTGTAATTAAATAAACGCTCCATACAAAAATTCTCACTGCCACACTGCAGACATCGTTGTGTGTGTGTGTGTGTGTGATTAAAATTTTTAACGTAGCTTTAACAATTTTTCAGTCATATCGCTACGATGTCTGCAGAGTGGTAGTTTATAGTGATGTCTAGCACTGGGGCACCATCCTGCAGACATGTAGCATCATGTCCCACCCAGTCACATTATCCTGACACCAGGTCGACCAGTCCTAACACTAACCTCTTAATGGTATCACGGTACCAATTGTTTTTCCATAGACCTCAATGCTAATGTTTTGTGAAATAAGTATACTTTCTATCCTACCTCAACATGCATGTAACACACTGTCATAGAGAACAATGTTAGATTGTTAATTTGACAAGGACAGAAGCAGGTACTCCATTGCATTTAAGAGAGATAATTCTGCTGGAACTAGACAGGGGTAAGAGTTATCTCGTCATACCAGACACATTTTCAGTCATGTGTACCACATTTTTTTTAAAAAAATGATAAAAAAATACAAAATGTGATCTAGATATGAATTAACATAATCTCACACGTTGCCAAGAGGCTCAACTTTTTTTAAGCCTAACAGAAAGTACAATTCTTACATAATGCACCAATCACAGCTAGTTTTGTTGTTTATTTCTGAATACAATGTTCCCTACACCTTAAGCTCCACCCACCTGGGGTTGTACAATTGGTACCGTTGTACCTAATGCTGAGCGCCAAGTGAGGCAGCTGTTAGTTCCATTTTTATAAGTCTTTGGTATAAATCGGCCGGGGTTCGAATCCATGACCTCCCGCATCCGAGGCGGACGCTCTAACCACTAGGCCACAGGAGCGGTCGACAACGTAGTGATATGACTGAACATTTTTTAAACTCTCTCTCTCTCTCTCTCTCTCTCTCTCTCTCTCTCTCTCTCTCTCTCTCTCTCTGTGCTGTGTGAGTGTGCGTGCATGTAATAACTTGAGTAGACATTAGCTACATTTTGTGGAAAAACCCACGTTTACACACAAACATTAGGATGACGTCTAACATTAGAAGGCTGTCCTATGTGGAGCAACAAGAGACAATATTGAAATAATAGAATTGTGAAGATTCTTGAGGTTAGATAGTAATAAAGTTTTGGCAATATCGGCAAGACCAAAAATCACTGAACGATATGATTAGGTAAAAAGAAAATGTGTTAAAAGTACTTGCTATGTTGTAAGACCTTCCTTTTGGAGGATCAGGTGTACATGCGTACAAATTGTTGCTAGAAAAACTTGTTTAAAACATATTAATAATAGCGAAACATGGAGTTAGTATTTTTCCAAGATTTACGCAAACTGCTTTATGAGTGAAAATACACACCCAATATGTGCATTCCAGTCAAGGTTCCACAGGATAAGAACTCACAATGTTGATGTGTAAATATGTCTCACTATTAGATCTCACAACGTTGGTGTGTAACCTTGTCGCAACATAAGACTTCACGATGTTGTTGTGTTATCATGTAACATGAGAAGACCTCGCAATGTTTATGTGCGGCCATGTCACACGGTAAGATACCACAATGTTGATTTGTTATGATGTCACACGATAAGACCTTATAATGTTCATGTGTAAACAAGTTAACAATTAAGATATCTCAATGTTGATTGATACTCAAGTCATTATATTTCACACAGCCAGTAGTGCACTGAAGTGCTGTACAACCCACCACCACCACCACACGGTATGTTTTATTTGTTGGTGTCGGATACCTCTAATGAAGCGTGACATTACAGATTTAACATCATATCCGAGTATTAAAATAGAAACCCGAGTGTTTAAAATGTTTTCGAAATCTTGATAAAAGTTTCTGAAGCCAATATAGACCTGTGCAAGATCGACTGAAACAATCTAACACACAGTTCAGGTTCCTCATAAAATGCCGACCAGTACGTTGACGTGAGCGTTTTGCTGACCAATAAAACCAACTGACCAACCGCAAAACACTGATCTCCCAACCGTTACAGTATCTGTCATTTCATTCATGTACATATTTTAATGATAAATAAGATATATGTGGCCTTTCCTGGTCGTTTTTCAACAGTGGCAATAAAATTATTGACAAAATAACAAAATTTCCGGTCTCGTAACGTACAAACCCTTCTTCAACACGCTTACCAATCCGCGACACAGCCACAGCGGTTGAGATCGGACAGACTGCTTAACGGCAATAAAAGCACTATAACCACATTGTAACTCGTTTATATTGTAATTACATAACATTATAGTATAATACTCAGGAACGTATACTCATATATCTAATGTAAGACTGAATAATGTATGCTATTTAGTTGTAAAATTAAAGTTTATTTTTTCATTTCAATAATACGGTTGGCCTTTTTGTAAGTGTTCACATTTTGCGAGCATATTTTGACCAAATGGCACCTATATTTTTGGCATAAACAAGCAAGCAAGCAAGATTTGTATCATAGTGTAATGCGCACAAAATTCATTTAAATGTAAAGGTAATACTGATTTTCATGGGCCTAAAAGTCACTCTTACTAGACCTGAATATGATGGAAATGTTGAAACATTGTCTATAAAAAAAAATAATTCATTTCTTCGGCAAGGTAGTGGAAATTTATTTGGTATACAAAAAATGCCTTAAATTGCTTCCGAAAGTTCATGTAGTTTGTACAATGATTTATTACAAAAAAGTTAGAAATTTTGAACACTCTATAAAATGAGAATGAATGGGGTTGTCATCAATTTCTTCTTCCTGTGGGCAATTTAGTACTGATGGATCTCCTTGGGTCTTATGATTGTACAATTCTGAGCAGTGTTCTGTCAATCGCTTGAGGATCTCTTGATCTTTTGTGAGGCATTTTCCTGATTTGTCTTGGATGGTGGTAGTTTTCCTTGTTTATGGGTTCTGAGATCTTTCACCAGTTGATATGCCATTTTGCTGTCATTTCTACTCAGACTGTCTTCGATTTTGCAGCATTGTCTTTCTATCCAGGATTCCTTTGCCTTTTTCATGCTTTTCCTGATCATGATGTTTATCTTTCTGTATTTTCTAGCTCTTTCGTGATCTCTTTTTCCCTTTTTTAGTTCTCTTCTTCTGTCACATAGTTCAAGGACATCTGTTGTGACCCAAGGTTTCTTTGTTCGATGATATTTTCAATGATCTCGCTAGTTATGCTAGTCACATGTCTTGAATGTAGTTGTTTAGGACTCTAGGTCGGTGTCTTGGCTGTCCAGGGTTATCAAAGGTGCAAATTTACCGCGTATCATTGCTTGGAAGGCTTCTGCGTCTTTTGGATCTTTCAATTTTTCAAGGTCAAATCTGATTCTTGGTTGGTTAAGCTTTCTGACCATTTTCAGGTGGAGGCGAAACGTTGTCATTAATAAGTCATGGTCAAATCCAATATTTGCTCCTGGAAAATTTCGTGTTCTGGCGATATTAAGTCCTGTGCAGAATCGTTTTTTCACCAAGATGTAGTCAATCTGGTTGTGATGTTGTCCATCTGGACTGTGCCACTGATGACAACTCCATTCTTCGTGAAGAAGTGAAAATTGCAGTTAGGTCACTAAAGAAAGGAAAGTCATCCGGCAGTGACAATGTACCAGCAGAGCTCATTCAAGTATGAGGAGAAGAGTCACAGTCCTAACAACAATCTACAACAAGATATAGCAGACAGGAGAATGGCTCACCACATGGACTCAGTCCTTGGTCATCGTGCTCCCCAAGAAAGGAAACCTACAGCTATGCCAAAACTACAGAACCATCGGTTTGATCAGTCACCCGAGCAAAGTCAGGCTGAAGATAATTCTCAAAAGACTAAAGCCTCAAGCAGAGATAATTATTGCTGAAGAGCAGGCAGGCTTCCGAGCAGGAAGGAGAACCATAGAACAAATCTTCAACCACAGACTCCTTTGCGAGAAATACCTGCAGCATCAGGAGAATTTATACCACGTCCTTATAGATTTCAAAAAGGCCTTTTATAGGGTATGGCATGCAGCCTTATGGGCAACTATGAGGAAGTACAACATCAGCTCAAATCTGGTGCAGATTGTTGAGCACCTTTATGACAAAGCCACCAGTGCTCTCCTCAAAAATGACAGCAGAGGAGATTGGTTTCGAACAACAGCTGGAGTCAGACAGGGATGTATACTGTCACCTACACTCTTCAACATTTTCCTGGAAAGGATCATGGAGGATGACTTGTATGACCACAAGGGCACTGTCAGCATCGGAGGAAGAACAATCAACAACCTTCGCTTTACAGATGATATTGATGGTTTAGCAGGAGATGAAAAAGAACTGGCTGACTTGGTTGAGCGCCTCGACACAACCTCCACAGCATAGAGTATGGAGATTAGTGCCAAAAAAAAGAAACTGATGACAAACAACACCAATGGCATCAGTGCAGAAATAAAAGTCAGTGGACAGAAGCTGGAAAGAGCTTCAAGTACTTGGGATCAATTGTCACAGATGAGGGTTCCAAACCAGAACTACTTTGCAGGATTGCCCAGACAACAGCAGCAATAACAAGGTTGAGACCAATATGAAAAGATACCACCATTTTTGGGGGTTCCAAAATGAGGCTGATGCGTTCGATTGTCATCTTCATCTTTCTATATGCTTGTGAAACATGGACACACACATCAGATCTACAAAGAAGGATTCAAACCTTCGAAATGAGATGCTACCGTAAGATCTTGGGCATCTCATACATTGACCATGTAACCAACGAAGAAGTCCACAGCAGGATCCAACGAGCCATCAGATCCTATGAAGTTCTCCTGACCACTGTAAAATAACGCAAACTGAAGTGGTACTGTCATGTCTCAAGATCATCTGAACTGGCAAAAACAATCTTGCAAGGCACAGTGCACGGGTACAGAAGAAGAGGCAGACAGAAAAAGAGGTGGGAAGACAACATTAAGGAGTGGACAGGCATGGGATTTGGGGATTCCCAAAGGGCAGTAGAGAACAGGGAAAGATGGAGAGAATTGGTTGTAAAGTCAACTGTGGTGCCCCAATGACCACTTGGGTTAAGGGATTGATGATGATGATGATGATGATGATGATAAAATGAGAGCCAAATTGCGGTCCCTCCTACCTTAAATGTGGGACCGCTCCGGTGGTCTAGTGGTTGTAGAGTCCGCCTCGGATGCGGAAGATCGTGGGTTCGAACCCCGGCCGAGTCATACCATAGACTTATACAAATGGTACTAACAGCTCCCTCGCTAGGCACTCAGCATTACGAGGTTGGTGTTAGGATTGGTCGGCCTGGTGTCAGGATAATGTGATTGGGTGGTACATCATGCTACATGTCTTCCGCATGATGCCCCAATGCCAGAGATCAGTATAACTGCCACACTACAGACATCGTAGCGATATGACTGAAATTTGTTTAAAGATACGTTAAAAATCCAACTCTCTCACACACACACACACACACACACACACACACACACACACTGCCTTAATTGTAACCTCTATGGAGACGAATACTTTTCTTTAATAGTTACATTTTGAAGTGCTTTGGATCAAGCATATAGAAGCAGTTAAACCTCTAAAGCAGCAAAATGTCTCCAGAGTCTTCACGTTTTACTTCCCAGGAAATTTTGTCTGAATCTATTAAAACGTAATACACAAGCCGAACCAGTACGAAAAGAAACTGTTTCATACTGTACACAAAACAGTTAAATTACATGTAAATGAAGCACATTACCACTTTCACGGCAACCGATGAAGACCACTCAAATATCTGCCTGGTATATGTCGGTTCATTAAATAAAACGAACATAAATAATGGTGGTAATATCTTGGTTTAGCTTAAAAATGTATGCTCTCAAATTCCTGAGGTGGAAGTCCGTCATGTAAATACTAATGTCTGGTTTTGATACACAAGTCGTGACTGTACTTCTGGAATTAAATTTGAACGTATTCGTGTCGAATACCCCAGTAATGGCTATATATTTCATCACAATCCCGATTCCTCTTGTTACTTCGGGTGTTAACATGATGGCCGCCTTCTTTCTTCTTTATGTCACGTTTGCTTAGCACCCATCTAAAGTCATGTACAAGTTATAATCTACCTGTCTTGGGAATATTACCGTGGCCTTGTGTTTGATCTCTAAAGATTGACGTGGGGTTAGTTTTGAACTCTTATGCAAGGTTACCATGACCAGCCAGAGACCGGAAACGAGTAGGCCAAAGCGACCGCTCGCGTCACTTAAAGGCTTGCCGTTATCACACCTATATGTTAAAGGTTAGTTCAATGATCAAAAGGAAAGTCCACGGGGTGAACGGGGCGTGTTCTTATCCGTCCCCACGTCGACAGACTGCGAGAGGGACATCGTCCGCTAAGTTTGATTGGATCGGTTCACAGCGATATCCAATCGAAACTGAGATAGAGGGTGCGATTACAATTCAAACCCGAATGATACCTTCCGAAATCGAAAAGAGTAATTTAGTATTCGCCTGGAAGGATTGTAGATTAATAGGGTTTCCTCCAAGAAGCCACTCGTAATCTGGCGGCAGAACTTAGGAGGTAGATTCTAAAGAAAGAAAGCTTTGAAAAGGTCAGCAAGTTATTTGCTAGATTTTTGCAGAATATTACGGCATCATAATTGTAATTATTTGTAGTCTGTACACTTAACTACTAGGATCGTTTAGTATGTAGAATTACCTTTGTAGTGTTTCATTTACATGCGTATTTGAGAAATGGGCTTGAGCCTACGTAGAGAATTATCAGATGCGAGGCGGAATTATGTAGATTGTTAGCTTGTGGTCAGAATTAATTTTGTGATTCGCTATTATGTTACTTCGTAGTAAACCAGAGCATTTATTCATGTGTTATGCTAGAATTTACACATGCTTGAATTGTGAATATGGAAACATGGTTGAAATATATAAGATTAGTTACTGTGGACGTATGCATAGATCAGAGCATGGATATTTGAATATTTGCATACTTTGTATGATTTGTAAGGTAAAGAAATGCGTCTGATTATTGTGATATTGTTTAGTATAACGAGATTAGGACTATGTACTGATGTGACGATATTTATTGATGTATGTATAAAAGTAATTGATACCGTGTTGTATTATGACGTTCGTTTTACCACACAAGAACGTATGAATATCTAGATGTGACCGAATGCGTGACCGAAGAAATTTAATAGCCGTTATCTGATGATAGGCTGTGTGTAGTGTGAGATGAGAGGGCTAAGGAAAAAGATTCTACCGTCATTGTGTTTTCACAGGAAGCTTTAAGGGGACAGAACTTCCCGTTCCACTGGGTCCCAAGTCTTCACGAGTTAGAGACGGAATCGAGACTGTTGCCGAGACAGTCGAAGTCGACAGAAGGGTAGTCGTTGGACAAAGTGGAGGAGGAGGAGGAGAAGGAGTCTAGAGAAAGTTGAGGAGGAGGAGTAGAAGGAATTTGGAGAGAGGTCGATGAGGAAGAGAAGGAATTGGGAGAAATAAGAGAAAGAATACAACAGACGAGTAGAAACACAAGGACAGGTGGAAATCAATCTCACACTGCTAATCAAGTGATGCAATACGCTTATTAACGGGTCGAGCGGAAGGAGTGTAATTGGAAATTTCAGTCATTTGATTATTGAATTGTTAATATATTGTTACTCATTGAATTTCAACCTTTTTTGTATATTTAACCATCTAACCGTCGGCATTGCTGACTGGGGGCTTGGACCTTTACATATATCTTTCACTAGATTTAACTTCCAACAAAATAGAGCCTGGTTGGGACTTTTATAATCGTTTAAATAAAATATTGGGAGCACCCCACCCCAACCATACACTTCGTCACATGGAGACGCAGCAGATATGAAGTCTCTTTGCCAATAGCTTCTGTGTTCTCATTTATTAATTTATAATCTTTCAGTATCTGTCTTCTACTCAGATCCACATATGAATTGGTAATTTTGCACATCCACCACATTTTCTCGGTCGTTTAAGGATGTCAATTGGCACAGCAAATATATATTCAAAGCCCTTGATTCAAAGTCTTAATTCAGTTTCTTCTAACGATCGGCCTTAGCACAGACTTTTAATCTGTTGAAAATATTACCGAGCTTTTTTATGTGATCAGCCAGAGGTGCTTTTTCAGGAACAACATCTCAGCTTTAATTGATAAAAGTCCACTCACTGTCCACGAGCTCCAAGAGATTTATCCTTTTCGTTATCAGTTCTTGTTGCTTTGTTGTTTTGTTTTGTTGGGTTTTTTCTTTATTGCTTTTCCTTCAAGGAGAACCCCAAAAAAGCCTTTAAACTGGAACCTATTAGGAATAGAAGCCTGGTGTGAGCACTTTTATGTCTTGTTCATCCAGTACGTAACTTGATAGTTCCTGTGTACAGTCAACAATAATACCAAAGAATGGAGGATCTATGAAACGCTCCATTTTGGCCGAGAATTTTTTTGGTAGAGGCTCTCAGCAGTTGCAGAAGACGACAAATTCTCGACTTTGTTGGACATTTTTTTCTCCACACCCACCTTGTCTAAGAGAGTCAATCTATATAAATTCAAAAAAATGGTTAAATTTTATCAATATAAATTTCATCTTTCTTCATCTTTACTAGAATATGGTCATAACATTTTGATGTTCTTCCTTTTGCCATAGAAATGATTTGCTAGCATGTCTTGTTAATGTTTGAGGGGGACATCAATCGTCTTCTTGGTACTTTACTGATTATACCTAGAAATGCCTCCATAGATCTCTGTGTAAAAGCCATAGCAGTGTTTCTCTTGTAATCACCATAGTTTCTCAACTTTCAGAGCACCTACATTTCGTTCTAGATATTTGATGTCGTTACATCTTCTACATAATTAAAAAAAAAACAATGGGATTTAGACCAATCTCTGATTCCTGTCGCGGTCGATTTAGCCTGCGCTGTAATCTGGGGTGGAGTTTTATCTGTAAAGAAAACACAGGTGTATGTATTAAAATTAAATTACGTTTCGAAGTACATTGCTTAAAATGTATTGCACTGCATTTTCAATGAATCAGTTTGACAATGAATGTAATGTTGTATTTAAGTATTGTCACTATCAGAACAACTTGCAGTCCAAATCCTACTTCATAGCTAGTTTCATTGTCGAGAAATTAGGGTTCTTCTTCAGTTAGCGGGTAAATAGTGATGTTTATTTTAAACCGATTATATTTTGGTCATAAAACATTTCAGGACATTGACAGGAAATATGGACCTTCAGAATCAATTCCTTTTTGTGTAACAAGAGTTTTGAACTAGGATGATATTGTTTTATTCAGTTTATGTTTCTCAAAATGATCCATAACTGTTACTGCGGGGCCCCGAGTGGCCGAGTGGTCTAAAGCGCTGACCGTTACGGATCACTGCCATCTCACCTCTGTCTGCGTGGGTTCGAGTCCAGACTCGGCTAACGTGAGTACGTGAGAAAGCCTGCCAGTAGCTTCTCGTGGGTCGGTGGTTCTTCCCGGGGTTTTCCAGGGTTCTTCCTCCACCATTAATACTGGCCGCCATGTATAGCCTATCTTGTGCTGAAAAATGGCGTTAAACCCTATAACAACAACAACAACAACATAACTGTTACTGTCAAAGCGGAGCTTAGGGTGAATTTACTCTCAACAGTTTCAACACGTGTCAACCCTACAAACCTATCAGAGAAAGAATCAGCATCAAACTTTAGGAATATTGTCTCTGTTGCGCCATAAATGTAGAAAATAGTAGACATAGAATGGAAAGGTTCAAACAAAACACTGTACAAAAATACGGTATAAACGCCGTCCAGTTTTTAAAGTTATGTGTTGAGATGGTTTCTCTGGAGTATTTAACTTTTGTTAGAGACATATACGTGTCTTCTATGGTGTAACAGAATGATCCGGGTCGGAATTAGATAATAACGAAGACACTAAAAGCAATTTCGTGAATGAGATGTTTATTTATAATGGGACTGAAGAAAAGATTAAATCTGAAAAAGTCTTGCGCATAAATTCCAACAATGGATTTAACAACATTGTGTGCACTGAGTTAAACTGATAGAAGGAAAAGATAATGTTAATAACTTGAACGAAACATGTAATTTAAACGAGTAATGAACAACAATTTATCAATAGAAATTAAGAATGATTGACTTATGGATCTATCACTATGGAGATCACTGTTTAGAAATAAAACAAAGCGAACAGTATTGCATCTACTACCACGGGTTTCAAAGTATGAATTTATAGAACAATGAATAAATGATTATTCACCAAGGGTGAAAAAATTATGGAATTTTTTACAAATACTTATAATATTTGAACCACAAGTACGATATATACAAATATATACACAAACGGTGATACTGAATGCATTTAGCATATTCACTCAAATAGTGATTCAGATAAATTAGAAAAAGGAACATAACTTGTGTCCAGTTGACCACACAAAAGTATCTTCAGTCCCACAGCTCTGTTGGATGATCAAGGAACCCCAGACATGGCCGGCCCCTCCCTGTCTGCCAAAGGATCCCTCAAGAGCATTCCTTGTTTGCTGCAGACCCGTTGGCCCGAAGATTTGGTCCCTCAACACGAGACAGTCACCATCTTCCTTCGAGCCAAAGTCATCACCGACATCAGCGCACATGTTATTCAAAACCCCACAGAGTACTACGACTCTGCTTCCAAGCTATTAGCTCTACAGGTAAAATCACATCTCAAAATTCAGACAAATGGTCACACCTCCAAGAACCCCAAACAGCTAAAACTATTAGGACTAAAGCCGTGTAGTGCATGCGACACGGTCACATACAGATGCAATGAAGTAGGTTACGCATGCGTGCACGTGGAGTTGATTATTACATATAATAAATAATTTCAGGATCGTACGTGAATCTGTATCCGCCAAGAAGAATATTACAGAACTTTAAGAACTCGAACAATTTCTCATCCTTTAATACATGCAACACTTAAATGAATTCAATTGTTATATTCAGTTATAAAATGGCAAACTTAAAAACAGACCATCGTGCAACTGATAACATGACGTTATATGATATACGTCTGACTGTAAAATATGGAATAAAGATTAGAACATCCAATATATCAAAAAATTCTATCACATAATGCGGATAGAGGAAAGTGCAATTTGATATTTCACGTACCTCTACGGCTGAAGATTTTGTTCCCGTAAAGTGGACAGTTTCCTAACCAAACTTTTCGTGTTGTGACGTTACTTTCTAAATAGAGACTATAAGTACCCTGGCTATGGTGCAATCCATGGCGAGAGAGGTTACGTTTATCTGTTCTGTCCTTGTAAGCACAGCTCGTACAGCATGGGGTGAACCGAACTCAGTGTTTTGAAACACTGTAAGACGTAAATAAAATACTTCCGTGTAACGCTGTACGCAGAAACGAAACCCAAGCACACTTTAGTTCAAGATACAATAAAGTATATGCAATTCAGTGACATATTGATAGAAACTCTTATGAATTCTCATATCGATTTATAACCCTGACAAGACTTTGCTAATGAAAGAAGATTTGTTTATGTTCGTAAATTTCGAGACTATCATTGTCCTTTAGTGATATAGTGATTATCGTAACCTGAGACCACTTTAAACAGGACGCTTGTGGTTTAATTTATATAGCATTACAGCACTTGTCAGTATTCCTTTAATAACGAGGACCGAGCATTCCGTTTTCAGAGGCTTGGACATACGAGTCACGCACATGATGATATTGGTGTTATTAATCTTTCCCATCTACCTCTTGATATACCGTTTGTCAGGATAAACTGGAACGTTAGACAACAAACACAGAACAGCTTAACTTTGTTCCAGGTACTTACAGTGGTGCTGACTTATGCTGTAGCCACACTTACGGTTGTTATTGTTGTTGTTATAGAGTTTAACGCCATTTTTCAGCAAAAGGTAGGCTATACGTGGCGGCCAGTATAAATGGTGGAGGAAGAACTCGGGAAAACCCCAGAAAGAACCACAGACCCACTACAAGCTACTGGCAAGCTTTCTCACATACCCACATAGACCGAATCCCACGCAGACAGAGGTGAGATGGCAGTGATCCGTAACGGTGAGCGCTTTAGACCACTCGGCCACTCGGGGCCCCCTGCCACACTTAAGGTATTGTTTATTTTTGTTTGTTTGTGTCTATGTTTGTTCCTGGTGTATGAAATATACTACTTATGGTTTGCATGACTGTCTGTTTACACGAAATTGTGAATCTGCTTTCATAGTCCTTAATGCATCTATTTCGCATTGTGACAACAGATGCTTTAATAGAACATTCATTTTCAGACATTGTAAAAAAAACAAACGATAAATCATATTCATAACAGGTGTTTTCCTTCTTAAGAAATGTTTTCCGAGTATTGTGAAAATCATATTTTAAAACCATTATTATTTCATATTCATATCTTCTCAAATGTACACCCTTTCGGCAGGATATATCTCTTATCATCAACTTTTGTCAAATTACAGTTTGGCCGAGTGGTCTAAAGCCCTCACCGTTACGGATCATTGCCATCTCACCTCTGTTTGCGTGGGTTCGAGTCTCGGGTTCGGCCAATGTGGGTATGTGAGAAAGCTTGACAGTAGTTTCTCGTGGGTCGGTGGTTCTTTCCGGGGTTTTCCCTCCACCATTAAAACAAACCGCCATGTATAGCCTATCTTGTGCTGAAAAATGGCGTTAAACATTACAACAACAACAACAAATTACAGTTTTGTAATTTCCTGAAGTCAAAAGATTGTAATACTTTGTAACAATTTTGCACTAGAAGATTTTATCATAAATATTTATTTAAAACATTTAAAAAGTTATTCCTCTAAGTTTATATCCACAATGCCGCCGTTTATCATAGATTTCACCATTCTTCCAATCTAGCTAAAGTTTGGAAGGATGGAAATAATGTGTTCAAAAGGATATTTGATTTAAACCTTTCTTTGAAATAATCAAGATGTTAGGCTTAAATGACGTTGAAATAATCAATTTAGAATTAAGAGGCTCCACTCTTAATTCAGTCAAAGAAGTCGCTCGTAATTCCGGAGTGCTCCAAAAGTAGTGATATTATATTTTCGACAAATTCAGTTAAAGATGATTCTAATAATAACTACATTCGCACGTGGAGCACAAATTGATTCGACAGGGAATAAAGATAGGCAGGCCCGCATTTTTAAAGCGGATCTAAACGAAAAAATCTTGCATTAGAGATAAATAAGACTCCGGTGAATATTGGTGATCAGCTGGGTCGCTAAAAATGTACACTCAAGGGCGAACTTGCATAACTCTGGATGGTGGCCACTATATTTGGTGGAGATGCAGATGACTCTGGCAAGATCATCATGCAATGAGTGTAACATTTCACCCCGGACAGTACTGTAACCATGGAGCATTTCAAAACTGGTATGTCGACTACCACTCAATTTTATATGTCGAAGACATGGAAAGACAGTAAAACCTGTCTCTCTTAAGCAGTCAACTTTGGGAACTGCAAAAATGTTACCTCCGCAGACAGCTGATTGCTTAAAAGAGGTCGATTTTTCTTGTAAATTAAAGGAATTCGTACATTGTAGTCACTTTACTGCCATTGTCGTCGTCAAAAGCTGTTTAAGATTTTTGTTAAAGTATTTAAGTAGTTTCTGCTTTACTGGTTATAGACAAGAATAACTATCGGGGTGGCGTGTTGTCCATCGTTTGTTGTCACTACTCCTCTTTAACTACAAGGGGATTGCACGAACCTTTTCACAAACCTTTCATACAAAGTCTTGTTGGCCGTAAATGAAATGGTGCTGCTCAGAAGTTCAAATTGAAAATCTGTATCACTATTCCTTTTAAACGGTCAACATGTAGTTTTCTTATGATATTTAAATGAAAGGTGTTTGGTTTTGGTTTGGTTTTGTGCGTTTTAACGCCATTTTTCTGCACGTTATAGACTATGCTTAACTATATATGGTGACCAGTATATTTGGTGGAGGAGAACTGAATATGACCATGGAAAGATGCACCGACCCATGCGAAGCTACTGGCAAGCTCTCTGATAAATCCAAACGGAAAGGCATACGAATTTTACTTGAATACTTATTACGGAGTCTAGTTGGACCTAATTAAAATGATGCTGATCGGATGTCCAATATGGCCACCATGGTATCCATCTTGAAAATCTTAATATTGCTACTCCTGAATCGATAGTCATATCGACATGGAGTTTTCACTAAAGACTTTTATGATATTTAGTTGGTCCTTAATGAAATGATCCTGATCTAACAGCCAATACGGCCACCATTACAGCCATCTTAAATTTTATATCACTACTATTCCTAAATAGATGGACATAATTGAAATTGTGCTTTACTAGAATACTTCTTATGATGTTCAGTTGGTCCTAAATGAAAATGGTGCCAATATGATATGAAAAATGGTTGCCGCAGCCGCTGTCTTGAAAATCCTGTTATCGCTACTCCTCCTGAATGGATGGTCATATCAACATATGATTTCCAGCAAAAGACCTTTTATGATGTCTCGTTGGTCCTGAATGAAAATGATGCTGATCTCTTGTCCAGCATTCATGCAAGAGCGGCCAGCTTCAAAATTTTGTTACCTCTTCTCCTGCCGAATGGATGGCTATATAAACATAGGGTTTTCGCTAAAAGATTTCTTATGATGTCTCGTTGGTTCTAAATAAAAATGATGCTGATTTAATGTCAAATATTGCAGCCACTGCGTCTACCTTGAAAATCTTGTTTTTGTTTATCTTCCAAAGCGAAATGAAATATTGCCATGGAGTTTGAGTTGTAAGGACGAAACTTAGTGTCCTTGAACATTACCATCAGAAGATGTAATATGTACAATACTGGGGTCAAATTTTCAAGGCCATGGTTCAATATATTAATTTTTCCATTACGCTTTCCATTGTGGTCTTTAACTTGAGAACTAATAGAGATTTTTGAGTGAAGCTTTATATGCTTATACATCGTCATTAGAAGGTGAGAGGTGTACTTCACTGATGATGTCTAGAGGTGAAGATCACAAGTCAATTTCCTCCAATTTCTGCACCCTTACTCTAGTGCCCTTTGAGATGGAGACTTGAAACTTAGTGACTTCCCATGTCCACCTAGTAACTCTACAGCTCTGTGACAAGAATCACGGCGATATGTCATCACTGTACACGTTTGATGTCCTCACCAACGAAGGAAAGGAACAAAAGGTAACTGACTTAATTTCTTTGCTATCCTTTGTTCTCGCAACTTAATATAGTGTACTATATATATTTGCACATATTTTGAATTGTTTCCTGGACAAAATGGCAACGGGGTTGGACCATACATTATCACAACATTAATGTCATCTCCCTTACAATTATTACATATATAAGTTACCACCACGTGTTCTAAATATTACTTCCAATTCAATAATGTAAAAATAAATAAATTACGATCGGAGAGAGAGAGAGAGAGAGAGAGAGAGAGAGAGAGAGAGAGAGAGAGAGAGAGATTCATATTTCTATCTATGGTCATGTTGCAATTCGTATCACATCCGTAAATTTGCATATATAGAGCATACTATTAAAATCAGCTAAGTTTGGAAAGAAACAGGATTCCAATTGTTTCCAAATTGTCATGAAACTGTCTTTTCTGACCGATTTTACTGTAATATATTTTTCTGCTATATAATTATCTTGTCAAAATTTTCCGTTCCAGCAGAAAGTTAGGATCAGTATATGTATTTTTATGCTTTCATGTACAAATATTTACATTCATATTACTTATACATAATTATGATATTTTTGTCAGTAGATATTGCAGGATTTGAGTCAAATTTATTTAACAGCCACACAAAGATATTCAAACATATAGTTAATTCAATTCAATTAAGGCGTGTCCTTTCTGCTATTTTTTTTCAATATTAGCCCCTTCTCTCTCTCGTCTCAAAGACCATGTTGACCCCAATGTCCCTGATCATAATTTGTAAATCGATATTCTTATACACTGCTTGAGACAGGATGTCCCGTTCTCTCTTCATGGTGGCTGGAATTCCGGTCAGGCAAAACTTTCTTCTTGGTGCACTTAAATGTATCTCGGCCTGATACAACTTAGTCCCTGTCAGCACAATTTGCGCACTTGGCTATAATTGCTCATACCTATTTTAAAATCTCCTTGAGGATATAAAAGACAACAACCAAATAAACAAGCAACAACGAGTGAACTGTTGAAAATTAAATACAGACTAATTGGATCGAATAATGGGATACATTATGGAGAACGATTTTTAGATGTTTCGTACATAGAAAACGAACCACAGTCAAACAAAACGAAAACCTCCAGAATTTCCAATGGCTTTGGAGTGGTTGACTTTCTCCAAATCGGGAAAACAACGGTAAAACTATTTTCTGTGCGTGCCATTTAGATTTTTTATGGGTTGTTTTTTGTTTGTTTTTATTAGGGGGGAGGGGGGTCTTCGAATTGATCCCACACACTTTAGAATGGAAATAAAGACTATCCTAAATTGTGGGTGCCGTTCAAAAAAATACTCATTACTGCTATCCAGCTATCTACTTACCGATGTGATCACATACCTTTATCTTCTTACTGAGGTACTGGAGTTTTTCGTCTTCTTTTGCCTACTACTTTCAATCAAAATACCTAACTAGCTGGAGACAGACGTACGTACGTACGTACCAACATACGTACGTACGTACGTACCTACCTACCTACATAATACACTTTGAAATGCATATTTTAATACTGATTCATAATTTAAAGCATCCCTAATATAGTTTGCTTGGAGAAGGGCATAGAGAGATTGCCCTTGTTGAAGAAGATTTTGTTTGCTTTATTTTATGATGGGGAAACACCATTTATAGATATCTGGTAATACTATTGATTCTGCCTTTCATATAACCAGAGTTTAGCGATTCGTGTTATTGAGCGATTCTTGGTAGAAAAGATCAACACTGACATAAAATCAATCATAAAAAAAATACAAATCAATACATGAGGTTATTGTGTGATAGTCAAATTAGCCAAACTGCACATATATTTGATTATAAAGATGGGGCAGTTGGAGTTTTTTTTATGGTCCTCTATTCTTATATTTGATTATAAAAGATGGGACAGCTGCAGAAGACCGTAAAAAATACCAAGAGTTCTACAAAAATTATTTTGCACCTCCATGAACTACAAGACGATTCAGATTTTCAGTTAGTTTCCTTTCACGACTTTAAATGAGCTTGCAATTTTAAACGGGATAAAAATTGGTTGGGCATATTTCACACAAATGGAGACGGTTTCACAGATTAACAAACAGATTTTATTTACACTAGCTTTCTTAATTTGATACTGTTTTATTCCCCATCGACGCCAACAGTATGCATTCATTTCACCCTCAAAGGGTCAAACAGGGTTAAAACGTAACGTCCGCAATGTTATTAAATGGTTTTACTTGGCAAGATGGCTTACTAGCTTTCTTCCGGTTTAAAACTATTTTAATAGTTTACCTTCAAGATTTCCTCTATTTTTTTAAAATGCCTTTGCTGTTGAAGGACCTTTCATATTTTACTTTTTCTTAAATTATGATTGCAAATTAAGAGACTGATGATAGTAACAAATGAATGGTGACTCCTACAGGGTCATATCAACTTGTGATCACTCTTCGCGAGTGCTGAACATTTATATTCGAGAGTCAGTAAAATGTATAATGTCTGCGTTAACGAGTAAAAGAACGATGTAAAATTATTAAAGCCCGTCTAAACAAATAAATTAGCTCTCTTCTTTGTCCATTTTGGGATGTTTGCAGATAAGCCAATACGTTTTAGGGGCATCGCCAGTTACAATTTACAATGCCACAGTATAAGACCCTATTTCGGACAATAATAATAACATGTTTGTTTTTGTTGGGAGTTTTTTTTATTAGAAAAGCAGAGAAAATATGAAAACTGTATTATACGGATGCTAATTTCCCGCATTTTACTTGTCACTTATAATATCGTATTCTTGGACGAAAAACCAACCAAGGTTTTCAGTTTGTATGTGTACAAATTTGACGCGATTTATGATGCTATGGCTAACAGAACAGCTTTTTTGTGAAGTCCTCACGCTTCCATCTATCGATTTAATGACCATGAAATAGCTCAAAAGCGTCCCTTTACCTTATGAATTCGATAGAGGATATCTACGTTTCTTGAGAAATATATAAGAAACAATTTCACCAGTGAAGTGGAAACATTCTATTGTACAAGTATGTATGTATGTATGTATGTATGTATGTATGTATGTATGTATGTATGTATGTAGGTAGGTATGTAGGTAGTAGGTAGGTAGGTAGCTGTTAGACCTACTGCTGCTCCCTATGTATTCATTAGTGGGAATTCGGAGCGTTCTTTTTTCACTTTCCTTTTTATTGTGTGAGCTCATTTTAATCTATTCAAAGCAATGTCTGATTATTAAACAGTCTAAGTTTGTTGTTTTGTTTTTATTTTGCTTCAATTCTTTATTAAACACGAAACTAAATATATTTACGTTTACTTGTAATACTATATACACGTGTCGCTTGTGGCTGACCTCAACGGTTTTGTTCTGTTTCGGACACCGAGTGCAATTGTACTGAAGGTTCATCTATCTTCTTGCTCGTCAACTGTTTAAGAGAGACAAATAGACAGACGGGTATATACTTATTGCAAACAACGCGAATCTATTCTTGTAGAAATGTTAAGTTGTCTTGAGGGAATTCATCAGCGCGTTTTTATTGTCTCCATTTGTTCGGAGGAAGATTGAGAATATTGCTAACCACTTCAGAGCCTAGCCAGAAAAATTCAGTACTGACCAATAACTAATTTGAAACCAACAACGTGTGTTCGATATGATAAATATATTTGATTTTAGAAAACGACACCATTTCCAATTTACACAAAAAAAGCCCTGCCGGGAACACATCTAACATGCTTTTATGTATGATAATATTTTCACATAATCTTCTACACACTAGCATTCCATTCTTTTCATCACGTTCTAATGTCTCTTTTTTCAGAGCACGCATATGCGTCATCCTTTTTAATAATTTTTATCATACACTTATTAAAGGACACTTCTCAAAACACCGTTGAAAGTGAGCTTGATATTAAAAACGAAAATAAAGACAACAAAGATGCTACGATAAAAAAGAGACGACTTTGTTTTTCTCCCCATTATTTGTGAACATGGGTCGGGGGTTGAGATCTCATAGTAAACCTTTGAAAAAAAGTAAAATAAAATAAACGAAAGAAATATATCCAAATTCTTATGTGTGCATTTTGTCAGACCTGGTACAGAAAAGATGTTTCCCCTTCAGTTTCCTCTGGTACTAAGCTGAAAGCCGCTGTGACAATTTCCGGTAACTGAAGAAGACGCATTCGTTTATTGTGTCATCTGATTTCCAACTTAGCACAGATGAGGTGATTTTTGTCATTTGTATATAGGACACACATACCTGACCCATGAATACGGTTATACCTCTGTAGCATCCAGGAACATTCGTGTAGTGTGTGACTTTCAACCTGTGAAATTTGAGTTTTCTTATGTAAATTCAAGTAAGGAACTTTTTGATGAGGTACGAGTAGAAACCAATTTTGCTCATTTGATGGAATGCGGTATATATGACTAATCATTACCTATATTTTAATAACTTCTTATCCTTAATCTTTTATTTTATATGTCGATACTTTCTGAATTTTATATTTTTCACCTGTTTTGTTGATTCTATATACCATTTTTACATAAATTTAACATATTACCTTTTCATTTTCTATCTTATGGTCCTTCGTGTATCATTTATTTGGAAAATTGAATCTTCTTAAAGGTTTATTTTGGCAACATTTTTATTTTTAGATTTACATTTTTAGAACTTTACGTTTAATCGGCACCCTGTATAGTGTTTTGTGCTCACTTGCGTTGAACCTAATATCTACATACATAATAGCTACCTATCTATCCATCAAAGAAGATTATAAGACTATGACTGTATTATTGATAATTAAAAGTCACGCACATTTAAAACTATTTAGTTTCTACAATGTCTACAATGACCTCTTTACTCGAACTACTAATTACTCGAATCAATTCATATAAACCCTTCGATTTTGAATAACTGAATTCCTAATGTATTTTACAGACATATAGATGAAGCCTCCAAAATATTAGAGAATATCGACTTAATTATATTAATGTATATACATATATTGATGACGCTTTATTGCGTGCTATTAATTAAAACGAGTTGATGACATTTATATTAAACTTAAGCGACGCGCTCTCGAAGGTTCCGATGTCGGTTTATGTCTGGTCTTGAGATGACGGAAGCCGGAAATTAAGGTAGAAAACTACTACGCAGGATGGGCGATCACAGAGCCATGTATCTGTTGGTCTTTATATTTCGATGTGTACGAAATTAGAAAGTTTTTTCTCTCAGCTATTAAATAATCTGCCTCGTGAAACTACCAGTGGCACATATGTCACTCTGCTTCCAATTTCTATAGATAAACAGAAGCGTGAGATGAATCAGTAGTAACAATTCTCTCTGTCTCAAATGTATGTCTGGTAAATGGAGATTATCCCGCTAGTCCATTTCGTGGAACAAGCGCTGCAATATCTGAGGCTAGATCAAAATTTCCCCCCTATTAAAGCATTTTTCAACCATGATTCATTTCAAGACTGAATCCTCGAGAAACAATAAAACTTTCCTGAACATTTTATAGGTTTTTTCTCTTCCTGTTTATTATTGTGTGGGTGTGTGTGCGTGTGTACATTTCTACGTATGTGAGTGACATTTATACCATCTGTATGCCAAGCAACTATCCTCCCCATGACTATAGATATCATGATGACTGCTATCTGTCTCTTCTTGCTTGACTTTCACATTAGAAACTAAATGAACCGAGGAATGATCCCGTCTTAAAAGTTGTCATTATGACCTGTAATTGTTGATATTCTATATAAAGATACTGGACCGGCATTATTCCATTATCTTCCAACATAGAGCAAAGACAGAAAACAAATCTAACAAAGACATAGTTTTAATCCAGCTTGAATATTTCCAGAAATTGCCCTTTTCAAAAAAAAAAAAAAAAAAATTCACCCAATCCGTATTCCGAATTTCTATACACATGTTGTATCTCGTGCACAATTTGTATGGTGATTTACTTCTAATCTCGACGGACTCCTCTTGTATCTCGAGTCCAACTTACTACTTCAACGTGGATTCGGATGCCAGATGCCAAAAATGACCATCTAGTCAAATTGGAAGCATTCATTTTTTTTTGAGGGGTGGTGGGGTGGGCGGAATTTCATAAAGAAAAAATATATAGCAGCCATCTTGTCTGACTCGAAGAAGGCTTGTGACATCACATGGAAGTACTGCGTAATGAATGACCTATTGAACCTAGTCCCTTCCGATTATTTTTATATTCAATTTTATGGGAGACAGAATTTTCCGGTTTAGAACCCTTTCTGACAGCTATCCTCGGGATGTGGGTGTACATTATGGCAGCATATTGCCAGTCACCCTTTTCAACAACAAAATTAACTATACAGTGAAACGCTTTAAAGGTCTACTAGTGTACTAACACGACTTGGTTAGTGATAAATTTGATCTTCTAGATGTGATTTTTAAAGGTATTATGTCAAATACCTCATCATTAATGAAAATAATGACTTCAAAACATCGATTTTTTTTTATCGCACAAGGCAGCGCGCTCCTAGCCGATTTCGCGCTCGGAAATTTCCGTAAGACAAAGCGGAAGTGACGTGCTGTAGGGAACGGTGAATTTCTACTTTCGTTGTTAGTTGTATTCAGGAGTTGGTACCATGCGTTATCCGACTAGTGACAGGCCACAGGTGCTCGACGCGAGCTTGATGTTGAGGAAACAAACACCCCAATAATCTGAAGGAAAAAAATCATACAGAGTGACAAAAATACCTCAGATTAACCCCATGACCCTTTCTGACATAGGACCCTGTCTATCATACTGTATAAGAGAGAAGGTCAGTAACTTCCAAATACTTCGTTCCACCCATGACCTTCTATTTTCTTCTGCGATTTCCGTCTTAACAGCATATAACCATATTCTACGGCTTGTTTTACTCCTGAGATATCTTTCTATTCATCAAGCCATCATTGACTTTTCTGCGTTGTACCAAACTGTAGTTGCGGGATCCGAAACGAGTCATGGGGGTAATCTGATATATTTTTGTCACCGTATGATTTTTTCCTTTAGATTATTGGGTTTTTTTTCTCAACATCAAGCTCGCGTCGAGCACCTGTGTGACAGGCGAGATAGTCTGCAGTGACCATTTGAGAGACGACGATTTCGATACCGTCTATAAAATTAAAGAGTCACTTGGTATTACGACCATCAGACGAAGTAGTAGAGGAAAACCGGGTTTCCAGCTCAGAGACCCTCTTCCCCCTTCAAAACACATCTATGTTGACATTTTGACTTTTACATTTCTGACAAAATAAGGGTCTCTGATCTAGAAACACTGGTATTCTCACCTATACGTAATTTCTAGAATGACTCATCACGGAATTTCCAGAACATATATAACTCTGTTAGGTAAAAGTTCGCGGAATTTCCAGAATGACTCATCACGGAATATCCAGAACATATATAAGTCTGTTAGGTAAAAAGATCGCGGAAATTCCAAGAAATTACGTAATGGAAATTTCAAAGAACATTCTGGAAAATTACGTAATGGAAATTCCAAAGATTACGTAATGGAAATTTCGCGTAGGCGTTATAACGCTCTAAAAGGCAGGCAAAATTTTTCTCCGTGTTCATTCTGTAAGTGGATCTGTATGTGAGCAGGTAAGTGAAACATTTGTTTGAGATCATTTTATTTCTAAACTTTAGACAAATTTCATATCCTATCATCATCATATTTTTTTTTTGATAATCTTTTTCGTACTTACTAACTCTCATTGGCAGAATATCTGTTAACATATTGTCAATAATACGGAACTCGCGTATTAAATCGTCCATATCATATTTTATACCTCGCAAATAAGATCTTATCTGATCAAATAATTTTTTAAGTGATACTTGCTGTTTTACAAGCATTTTTTTTTTAGTTTCAAGTCGAGGCTCAATGTTTTTACACGCCGTTGCAAGAGAAACACCAACACCAGATATTATTAACAAAAATGGGTTTAATGATGCTCCACTTGAGATTATACCAGAGCTTGTCATCAGCAGTGGCAAATATGATATTACTCGAAGTATTCTACTGTAATACTTGTAACATTGTTTGACACACCAAAGGTCTTTATGACAATATCTGTAATATTGCATTAGAGCGTCAACATCTTGTTTTGAAATTTCTTCTGAAATATGATTGAAATCGATGATCTGTTTGTTCATTATACAATATTTATTTACAGTTTATACAATATCAAAAACTGTAGCACCAACAATCGAATCAAGAAATTCACGAAACTTATTATTGTTAGGATCAGCTATAAAATCTCTATACTTGTCATAAACATCTGACGAAGTATTCTTATATCGTTCATCTGTCAATACCTCATTTTTCTTTAACCAACTGTAGGAATCAAACGTGTTTTCTACTTCATGTTCATAAAAATCTGTTTCATTCACCAAATTACCGTATTCTCTTTCTGTTTCATCAATAAACCCAGGTACCAAGCTTATTTGATTCAAAGTAAAATTTTTGAGTACAAGATATTGTCTGATAATTGCATATGCGACTACGAAATTTATCAGCATTAATTTTTGGAGTGGTTTTCGTCCAAGAAAGGTAATTTGAGCAAAAGTATTTACTTAAGCCATAATTTTTCGTGTTGTTTTGTATACATTTTCTCGACTTCATTGTAATAATTTCATGATGACAATTGTCTAAAGCGTTGGAGTGATGGAAGTGGAACATCATGTTCTTCACCTATGTCGTAATAAGAACCAATCCCTACACCAAACGTTGTTCGATTGACTTCCTCAAAAAACTTTTCTCGCTTATCATCGCTGAGATTACTAATTTCATTGTCGAAATCTTTGATTATCGCTCGAGATTTGTTAACAATAATCGGATCAAATTCCGGGTTTCATTTACGCATCATAGGTAGAAGTGCGTTCGAATATGCTTTTATAATTAACTCCGTATCCGATGTCATTCTAACAACTTTAACTAGGGTTTCCTTGTCGTGGTAGTACATGCCGAGATATTTAAAAACTTTCGTTTTGGAAAACTATTGTATAACTTCTTGTTCCTTTTTATTCCTATTATCTTAGATTCCACTAGTTTGTCGATGTCATCATAGATATTGTTTACTCGTTCTTTTAAATCTACTCTTTCACCATAAGCTCGTTCTTTTATTAAGTTTGATTTTATAATCATATCTAGATTTTCAAGATTAAGCTCGAGCAATATTTTTTCTAGCAGGATTTCAATTTGTTTGTTTTCTTCTATACACTCATCAGGATGACAGTAACTGCTTATAATATCAGAGTCTCTTATTGCTTTAAGTAGTTGTGGTCCTCGCATATGCATAACGAGAATAAAAAAATGTTCTTCTTCTGACAATGGAGAGTTTATCATTGGAATTGAAAAAATTTTCCTAGTATTTATCACATGAGCTGATAGCAATTTGTCCCCAACATCTATTTTGGGGTTAAAAATATTATCATAAAATTTTCTTGCAACGATCGTGAATATTTGTATTATCATCTATTTTATAACGTTAGATTAAATCTGATCATTAAGTGTGTGTATTTGAAAAGCTGTCAGTCCTGGAAATGGATGTTCAGCAGCGATAACATAAACTCGAAAATACAAGTACTTGTTGACAGTATTTGCGGTTGTTGAAATATAAGTGTCTGTTGTACTATATAATATTACCCAGTCGATATCATTGTTTGATCCTTCCAATCGCCAAATATAAATTCGACCAATACTAGAGTTTAATCGACCGCGGAAATGAAATTGCCAAATAGCGACTGCAATGGGATATTTAATTTTAATCCAAAAGTTCTCAACTTCTCCGTTAGCAGTCCATTCCTGTCTATCAGAGAAAGCGTGATAAGGATAAATTTCAGGATATGATGATGCACTTACCTCAAACTCAACTCGGTTATCAGTTGCCTTAAAAAGTGTTGGAATATATCCAACATTGTTTTTGGTTCGTTTTATACCACTAGACAGACTGTCAACGTACGCTTTATTTGTCAGATCATTAGGGTTAACTGGAACATATGTCGTTTCTATTTTATTGTTTCTCATATTTATGTTACCTGACATTGGTCCACCAGATCGTTTAAAATACGGGGTGAGTTCTTCTTTTAACTGAGCGTAACTAATAGCATCAGTCTAATTAACTGGTGGTGAGGTTGTCAGTAATCCCGTTTATTTTGAGTTATTTCTCATTGCAAGGTTACCCGTCATTGTATCGCCGGCCTTGTCAACGGATTTTAGTTGTGTATAACTCACCGCTTGTGTGCTATCAACATTTGCTAGTGGATACTCGGTTTCCAACCCAATAATTTTTTTTACTTGACATGTTAATATTACATGTAACAGTTCCATCGGTTTTATCAAGCTTGTTATCATCAACATACTTCAACTGTAAATAACTTACAGCGTGTGTTTGATTTAAGTTTCTTGGCGGATACGCTGTTTCTAAATTTATAATTCTTTTTCCTGACATATCCAAGTTACCGCTTAAAATTCCTCCTGTCAATGATAGTTTGTTACCGTCAACAGCTTGTGTATCAACGACATTTATTGGCGGATAATTTGTTTCTAAATCAAGAACTCGTTGATTTGATATAAACAGGTTACGTTTCATTGTGTCGCCGGTTTTTTTGACTAGCGATGACGTATCAGTTATTATTGGTTCGTCAGCGGAAACAGATCCTGTAAGAGCTGTTCCAAACTTTGTGTAATAACTCATATTATGTAAATTGTATAACATAAAATTGTATAACAACAATGGCGAAGTCAACGATATTAAATTTTGACACCGAACGATTAATCAAACATAAACATAATAACGAACTTCCAGATTGTCATTATCTTATTGTTGGTCGTACAGGCTCTGGTAAAACAAACCTTTTGCTAAATCTCTTACTCAACGATAACTTTAACTACGATAAAGTATATATTTACACAATTAATCCGCAACAAGACAAATACGAGTTATTACACGAATACAACGATAAACTTCGTGATGAGCTTGACTCTGGCGATGATATATTTATGTTCAGGCAACCAGAGGAATTAATCCCTGTCAACGAACTTGATTCTTCCGAGCATAAAATAATTGTATTTGACGATATTCCGCTAAACAACGAGGAGATGAGCAAAACTAAATCGTATTTTTCATTATCGCGTAACAAAAATGTAATTCAATTTGTCTTGCGCAAGGTTTTTATAACGTCGACAAATTTATTAGGCGAAATACGGGATGTTTCATATTATTTCCGGGGCTAGATAATGTTGATGTGAGAAATATTGCAAACAAGCAATGTGGTGATGTAACAAAAGATAAATTTATTGAATTATATCATCAAGCAACCAAAGACAAATACAATTTATTTTTATTCGATAAACTTGCACGTGATCCAGATAAAATGTTTTGTTGTTGTATCGACACATATCTGTAAATGAATTTTATATCGCGTATACAAAATAAACAATGGACAAACATCAACAAAAAATTGAATTACTAAAGAAATGTATTGAAACTCGAGCTGCTTTTAAGAAAAAAGTGACAGAAGAACGTCAAGGACAACGCGCTGCTGAAGAAGCAACCACTAAATTTTTTAAGCCTGTTCCTGAAGCAGTGATTGGCAAACAACCAGAAATATCAACATTATCTCCAGAAGAACTAAAAAAATACAAGAAAAAGGTTTGTTGGGGCAGTTAAAAGAACAACAAGAAGTACAAGCTGAGAGAACAGCTGAAAAAGTTGTTGAAACAATGGGAGAGAATAAAATGCAAAAGGTAATTGATTACATCATCGCAAATAAAAATGTTGTTAATATATCTGATGAAGATGTAGAAGAATTTGCCGAAATAATTACAGGAAAAAATCCTGAAAAAAAATAGTAAGAAAAGCGAAGGAATATATTACTATTGATACATTCGGAGATTTTATCGAGTTTCAAGTTAATGAATTATGAATTAATGATAATATTAAAAACATAAGCAACTGGACACCGAATGAGCATGCAGAGTTTATTAAATTATTAAATAAAATTATTAAAAAAGGAAACACCGCGTATCAATATTTGGGACACGAACAGGAAGATCCGTATATGTTAGGAAGTTTTAAAAAAATGCGTACTGGAGTAATTCCATCAGTTCTGCTAAAAACTGCAAAAAAGTATCGAACTAAAAAAAAGCCGTATCAAAAAAGGTTTTACGAAATGATTGCAACATTTGAAAGAAATCGTTAAAAAAATGAAGCTGATGAAATACTAGGTTTTGGTGTCTAAGTTTTTAAATCAAACGCAGAACTGGTTGACCAACTCATGTTGTTGATATCATCAAAATAAGCTGGTAATACAGGTACAGAAATCGACAACGAGTTCGTGGATATATTAGATTATGTTAGATCCAGCGAATATGAAATTTTACATAACGATCTTATATAAATGTCAACAACACTATTACTTGACTCGTCACAAACAACAAGAAACAGCGCAAACTTTTCTGTCTACTATAATCCGCAATTTTGAATTAACTCCAAGCTATAATATGCTACAAGCCAGAATCACATTAAAAAATGATTTGTTAATCCATTTTTCACCAGCGACTAGTATTGCATCATTATTAGGTGTTAAAAACCAACAACACGGCAGTGTTACAGAACAAAGTATATAGTATGATGGAGATTTACCAGTTAACATAACAGAAGTAAATACAATATTGATTAATTGCTCTATTGCAACTGGGTCTTATTCAGCGCTAGGGAGTCGCGGGCAAACAATCTATAGTTTTTCGCCAGATGTTCCGCCTGGTTCACTGATGCAAATTACTCCCCGACAAATAATATACTATCCGATTACTCCTGAAAACCAGATCACGGACATAACTGTGCAACTAACATATCAATCAGGACGACAATAAGATCTTAACAATGAAATTGTCACGTATTATTTACACCTGCGCGCAACAACGTAGCTGTCGACGTAAATTTTGTAAACTTAATTTAATAATAACAGCGATGAGGCAAAAAAAAAAGTTTATCGAAGAAAAATTGTGGGTGGATTTTTTGGAAATATATTTACAAAGGTGATCGAGAATATCCCGGGAACTGCGCTTAAAGAAGCACCAATTGCACTTGACGCAGGTAAAGCTTTTGCGACGGGAACCGCATCTGCGCAGGCACCGCAGTAGGACAAAAGATTGCTGATAAAAATTAAAGGCGCAACACCTACGGTGTCAGAAATAAAACGAGCAATATCAGATATTGCACCAACAGCAGAAACAGAACGAGCTATGATAGCTACAACAAAACGATTACTGTCACCACGTGGTGAAGAGGTGGTGAAGAGGTGGTCCGTAAGTTAGTAAATAAAACAAGATTAACTCCTGCTGATTTTAGTCAAATTTTGTGTAGACTATAGAATAATGATGTCAGTTAAAAATTATCTTAATCTTGCCGAAGAACATGATACCGACGACACAGTAACAGAATTCGAGTATGTTGAGAATCTTGACGAAAACTCAAACGAACCAAATAAAGCTGGCGTTAGAACTTTTAACACGCGAGACGAGTACGTGTTTCTGTTGCCGCACAAGGCGGTGTTGGAAGTGCGTGGTCAGTTAAAAAGTGATGCGACACCACCAGCTAATTTTGCAGCTGGTGAAGAAATTGCACTTGTCAATAACGGTTGGAGCTTGTTTAAAAGCGCACGGTACCAACTAGCCAATCAGACCGTGGAAGATATTTCAATGAACTTGCCCATAGCAAGTACAATACTAAATATTTTCTCGTTCGGCAATGATTATTCGAAATCAATAGCAACAAATATGATGTGGATTAAAGATACTGGAATTGGAGATACTTACTCTAGTGAATTTATTTCAGGTGGTGTTCTCGAGCACGGCGCTGACGCTGCTGCAGATCTAGTAATCGTTAGAAATTTTCTTATAGCAAACGCTGAAAAATTTGGTATTGATCCACCAGCTGCAGCGGCAAATGCAGACGCTGTGAGAGCCTCGCTGACACTAGCATGTAATAATCTTGGTATAACACCACCAGGTGCAGCCGCAGATGCATTCGCTATGTTAAATTTAATAAACGGTGTTATTAGTATACGTAATATAAGATACAACGAGGGATATGCCAAACGAAAGGCATTTAGCGCAAGATCTCGCCAAATAACGATGATGCTTCCGTTAAGTACAATATTTGGATTTTGTCGCGAATATAACAAAGTTTTTTGCGGGATAAAACATACACTTCATTTTGAAAGAGCTGATCAAAACGATTGTATAATACACGCCGCTGGTGTGGATAATGGACAGTTTGTTATTACAAGATTGGCATTGTGGATGCCACGAGTTGTTCCATCTGTAGCTAAAACAATGGAGCTCGAATCATTATTGACCGCGTACACAAAAAAATATATTTTCAGCAAAACAGAATTAATCAAACAGTAGTTCCTGACGAAAATGATTACACCCGGCGTGTTACAACTACGCCAAGCGAACAATTACCGCGACATTTGTTTGTTGTATTTCAACAACATAACCGCCGTAATAATCAAAACATGAACAACTCCGTATTCGATCACGCTGACGTTAGACGAATATTTGTACGAGTAAATTCTAAACAATATCCCGAACGTGCAATCGAATGTAATTTTATCGACAACGGCGACAAAAACGTGTCTTGGCCATACATGTACCTCATGGAAGCTATGCAAAAATATCAGGACGCTGACAGTGGAAGCCAAATCTCCATCGAAGAATTTAGGTTTTTGTACCCAATTTTTTATTTTGACATATCAAAACATCCCGAACGAGTTACTGGATCAACTGTTGATCTTGAGGTCACTTGGACACTTGGACAACTTCCAGGTGTTAATCCGCATAACGTATATGCGCTAGTTATCAGTGATAGATTCTTGACAATCGACCCCGTAAAAAAACCGGATGACTGTCCAAGTTTAATCTAACAAACAAGTATAAAATGAAAACGGAATACACAACCAGAGAAATATACCTAACGCCCGGCCAAATTAAAAAATTATCAGCGGTGGTTGCCAAACGTAATTCTGTCTCCGTAAAAGTAAAGTTTCCAAAGACTGACGCCACCGCAGTAAAAGTATTGTTAACTCAAAACCAAATCAAGAGGCTCGATCAGAGAAAACCCTTTGTTCTCAAACTATCTGTTGCACAAGTAACAGCAATGGCAAAACACGGCGGATTTTTTAGACCAGCACTTTCTGTAATTTTACCAAAGATTCTGCCTGTGTTAGGAACACTAGGGCTAGCAGCAGCGTCAGGGGCAGTATCTGGAGCAACTAAAAAAGCGGTATCTGGAGACGGTGTCTCTGGTAATGGAATCAAACAAATTTTATATAACAATAAATAATATAATGCCAGCTAAAAAGAAATCGCCAGCGAAGAAATCGCCAGCAAAGAAATCTAAAAAAAAGAAATCGCCAACGACAAAACAAGGAGGAATTATTCCTTTCGCTCCGCTGCTAGCGGGGTTAGCAGGCAGTCTAATTCCAAACCTGCTAAGGATAAGACGTGGAATGACTCTACCAGGCACCAGACGCCGTTGACGCCAGTTACGAAGTCACCGCCGTTGAGTAATTTCGATATAATTGAAAATTGAATGACATTGTCGGATTTCGTGGAGTATATTCCAAAGACAAATTAGATAATGTACCAGCAGGTGGTTCGTGTATCATAAACATACAAAACTTCGATGATGGATCCGGTACTCACTGGGTTGCTGTCTATGACAATAATTATTTTGATGCGTTCGGACTTCCTCAGAGTGATCTTATAAAAAAATATATTTTTAAAAATTTAAAATAATAAATTACTCGTCTAATCAACTACAGCCGGTTGGAACATCAGCTTGTGGTTATTGTTGTATTATGTTTATTCGACAGATGTCCCAGCCTAAATTTAATTTTTTAAAATTTATTTTACAGTTTGACAATCAACCTTCTCACGCAAATGATGAGATTACAATTAATTTTATCTAAACTACGGAATATGCTAACATACTGTCTCAACTGTGAAACTAAGATAGAGAATAAAGATGACACAATGGAATAAACACAAAATAATAGAACAATGTCAAAAAGCATTTGCGCTGTTTGCGGTAGAAAAAAGGAATGTTTTTAAAGAAATTATCCGGAGCTGGAATGTGCCCTAACAAGGTTATTTTAGTAGATGATTCATTAGCTAAAACCTACAAAGAAATCAAACATATTTTGTCAAAATTTTTATTTTTTATGCGACAGAATCAATAAAAAATGAAATGTAATTGTGATTGTGATAAAAATCTTTGTATCGAACAAGACAAAATTGTTACGTACTGTCAATCACGCAATCGCCGTGACGTAATTGGCAGTGGTATTGACATTCACAAATTTATTGGAAAATTACCAAAACCAAAAGGAGGTTGGACATTGCCTGGTCATAAATACACTGGGCCGTACAATCCACTAGATAAACAACTTGACGGGGACGATAATCCATTACCAGGACAAAACCTTATAATCAAGTCGATGCAATAGCAATGCGTCATGATATTTGTTATCGTGATATGGAACGTCCTGAGAACACTCTATCAAAATTAGACTGTGATAAGGTAATGCTAGTCGAACTTAAAGATATGAAACCTGTAAATATGAGAGAACGATTTGATAGAAGGTTAGTTCAAGGAATAATAGGAACAAAATATAAGTTAGGTCTTGGAAATGATCTTGCATCAGAGCTACATAAACCTTAAAAAAAAAATTTCCGAGACGTAACGTTGTTGCAAATGCCGTTGACGATATCTGGGCGATAGATTTAGTTGATGTGTCAGGCCTCGGTAAGTTGAACGTTGGCGCTGATGGCGCTCCAAAGAAATATCTTTTGAACATCATAGATGTTTTTAGTAAATACGCATTTAGTGTACCTGTTTCGGATAAAACTGGAACATCAGTAACTGATGCGTTAAAACAGGCCATCGTTAGTACAGAAAGAAAACCGAACAAAATTTGGACCGATCACGGAGCGGAGTTTTTTAATAAAAAATTTGAGCAGTTTCTGGAACAAAATAACATTAAAAAGTAAGTTACAGGAAACGAAGGAAAAAGTGTCGTCGTCGAGCGATTTAACCGCACACTAAACGAGCTGATACATAAGCATTTGACAGCTAAAAATACAAATAAATACATCGACGATCTACAGCAGATTGTTGATAATTATAATAACACCAAGCACAGATCAATAAAAATGTCACCAAGCGACGCAATTAAAAATCCAATTCTTGCAAATGAAAACATGTATCGCAGACATAAATTTAAAGTTGGTGATCGAGTTAGAATTTCTCTGACGAAAAAAACATTTGAAAAAGGATTTACCTCAAACTGGAGCGAAGAAGAATTTGTTGTTGATAAAGTTTTACTGACAATACCTGTAACAAATGCTCTAAAGGATTTATTGGGTGAGCCAATAACAGGTAGTGTTTACGAACAAGAACTGCAGAAAACTGAGCAAGATGTTTTCGTTATTGAAAAAGTTATCAGGAAAAAAGGTAATAAAAGCCTTATCAAGTGGAGAGGATACAGCGATAAATTTAACGGCTGGGTTCCAGCTAAATCTGTATTGAAATAATATTGCTATAAATTTCCTCGTACCTACGTTTGACAGATTTATATTTTACTGGTTTACATAACGATATTAGATATTGTCTGCGATCGTCAGAGATCATCATTAGGTTAAATATCTTGACAAATATAAAGTCGAATTTTATATTTTTCTGTCGGTCTGGAATTTTAATGTTTAAAAAGGGTTTTATCAGCAACCAAAAAGACTGATTTTCATCTACTGAAAAATTAAATTTCAAGATTTTCTTTGTGATATGATACTTAACATCATATCGTCCAGTTGTCGGTCTGCTGTAATTTTTTTTATCAACCATGCCAACAATTTCGTCTTGTTCGTCGTCGTTGTTAAATATATTATCGTCTTCTGTATAACTGGCAGGTATATCGTTGCTGGCTGGCGCGTCTGCGATCACATCGCTGGCTGGCGCGTCTGCGAATATATCACCAAGTCGTTTCATTAAGTCCATATTATCATATATTTTTTTAATCTAATTTACAATAATAAGATGACTAACGAGATAAAATATCATTAGAAAGTTGATATATTAAATTACAAAGAATTAGCCGAAGCAGTGCGAAAATGTTTGTCTGGATACAGTTCTTATTTTGTTAATGTTAATGTGATGCAAGGTGATTCTAATAAAATTCTGCTAACAGCAGCAGGAAAAAAATAAATATTATGAAAACGCAGTAATAACGCTAAAATTTGACAAAGATGATGTTTTAATATTTGCTCACAATTGCCTAACTAAAAACGAGCTGGAAAATATAATTGATTGTCGTATTTGAAGATGATTCTGTCAAATGTCGATTGTGATGTTGCTGATCTTGTTATGCCATCTGCAACTCTCTTAACAGTTGCCGAATTTATCTTAAAATATCTTGCCGCAGCTGTTATTGAAGGAAGTCTTAGTTCCTCATCTGTTTCAAGATTAAACGAAAGAATAGGTTTAACTTTACTAAAATTATTATAATTACCTGTGTTTCCTCGTCGGATATTTTCTTGTTGAGTGACAAGATCGAGGTTTTCTAGACGATTATCTGTTTTAATACCACTGACGTGGTCTATCACTAAACCATCAGGCATAGATCCGGTAAAAGTTTCGTAAACAAATCTGTGGCTATAATAACCAACTTGATCGGTTAGTGTTCCTCGGATCCTTATTCTAAGATAACCATCATTTTTCAAATTACCTAATATTTTTCTTGTTTTTCTTCTTCGAATAATTCATCGATCATTATCCTCATAAAGATCAAATACTGGATGAGGTTGAAATTCTTCTTGTAATGACAAATTTTCAATATTATCATCAGTAATTGCACCATTAACACGATATACTCGTTGTCCTTCTGGAATTTCATAACAAAACATTTCTACTCGCTCGGTATCTCCTTCCGATTTTACGCTAATCTCATAACCCGCTGGTGTTAATTTACCAAACGGTTTTCCGTTCTTGACGTGTATCACTGAACCTAACATATTTCCCGCACAACTATTATAAATCGGATGAACATGATATTCTTCCTGTTCCTCTGCCGTCAGTCTTATGTAACTCAAATTTTGTGTCATTGTACTTAAACAATTTTAATCTCTAATTGATTTTTCAACTAGCGATATCAATTAAATATATAAAATATAATATAACAATGCTGAAATTGCGAGATATAGCAAAAAAAAAAAACGCCTTATAGGAGAATCTACAAAAATAACTACTGCTTTTGCAGGATTTGAGAACATTTATAAATTTGATAATCAAAATATTTTAGCAAATTTTTACTCTACAAATTTGTTTCATCTCTTATATCCGACCGTAACGCAAGAACTTGCAGTACATAAAAGTATCAAACTAATAGTACAGTATCATGTTATTTTATCAAAGTAACATGCACCTCAAAAAGATACAGAGATTGCCAAACCATATTTAACAGCTAAATCACGAAAAATATTAGCTGGAACAAATATTTCCTCAGTTGCAGATGAAATACATCAGGAAATAAATAAAATATTAAAAGAATTTACTGCATCAGGATCAGGTTGGAAATTTGAGGTGGTGGAGGAAGTTTTATTTTACACAGCAAGATATAACGTACTTTGCGGTAACTCTTACGTTGACCTGCCTCAAAAGATTAAAAACAAAAAATGTTGCATAAGCGTTAAAAATTATGATAAGTGTTTTCAATGGGCTATTCTCTCTGCGATGATTCCAGCAGAAGAAAATGCTAATCGCGTTGACAAGTATATTAGTCACGTATCAAAATTAAATTTTAATGGCATTGACTTTCCAGTTGCAGAAAATCAAATACCAAAGTTTGAAAAACAAAATAATATTTCAGTTAATGTGTTTGGTCTTGACGAGCGTGAAAATGTTTATCTAAGGTATATTTCAGAAAAAGCTTCACAATCGACAATAAACTTGCTGTTTTATAAAGGACATTACGTTTGTATCAAAAACTTTAACGGCCTAGTTGGCAGACAATATAATAAAGATAAAAATAAAAATTGCTTTTGTTATCGTTGTTTACACGGCTGTTCCGATAATGAAAAATTACAAAAACATCTACAATATTGTTCAGAAGTACAGCGAATAACAATGCCAGGTGAAAAAAATAAAATATTAAAATTTGTTAACCACAATCATAAGTTAATGATACCTTTTGTTATTTACGTCGACTTTGAGTGTTTCCTTTAGCCTGTACTTAGCGCTGAGAATAACCCTAACCAATCGAGTACAAGAAAAATTCAAAATCATGTTCCATGTGGAGTAGCTTATAAAGTAATATGTTGTGCTGATCAAAATTTATCAAAACCAATAAAATTATATCGAGGTAAAAATCCAGCTGTTTGGCTTCTCAAGCAGTTGATTAACGAAGTTGATGATATATTTAATCGATTAAAAATAGTTACTCCGATGATAAAACTAACAGCTAAGCAAAAAAAAAAAAAAAAAAAAAAAAAAAAAA
>JAECUM010095526.1:0-62428 GCA_016617855.1 Megalonaias nervosa
TCCATTGTGTGACTATCGATACAAATATGTTAATCTTAAATACTTTCAAAGATGACTTCACGAAGAAGTTCTTGCCAGAGCTTCACCGGCATTTCTTGGAGAGGATGGACTGTAAACAAAGCAACGTGCAATGGAACACATATTTCACTTCTGGATCATCACCAAGGCCTTATTACTCACTGTGCACTGTCGCCGAAACACACACCGACGGCTACACCATAAGCTCATATTTTAAAGAATAAACAATGACCTATAAATCCATACCAACAATGCCTAAATCTAACTTTTGCATCACCACCAAAAGGAGAAAGGAAAAAAATGCTCTAAAATAGATTGGGATTACATTCGTAAATTGCAAAGCAGCTGGTGTTTGACAATCCATTCAGCCAGCGGATATAATAATTCTTTGTTGTCTTGGCATATTGGCGCTGAGGAGCTTAGTTTCCTACCAAAACATTCAGTTACATTTTTCCCCATGAAGTTAGTACCCGGTACTTTCACTTATAAAATGGTCAGAATGGTATTTTCAGTATCGCTCCTCTCACGTTTGTTGTGGACATTGCGAATATAACATTCATTCATTTGCTTGGGTGAAAGTTTCGTTTGTGACTCAGTAAACTCATTCACATCGTTCACCTTATCATCTATACTTTCAAATAGACGAAACAGCTGCTTTAGTTCATTCACAAACAAATCTAATAAACTCTGGAGGATGCCCTCACTGTGAAGATTTGGTTGTGGAGGACTGGGGTGGGGTGCTTCCAATATTATAATTAAACTATTGTAGAAGTCCAACCCAGGCTCCATTTTGGTTGGAAGTTGAATTAGTGAAAGATAGATGTACAGCTCCGAGCCCACAGTCAGCAATGCCGGCGGTTAAATGATTAAATATACAAAAAAGGGTGAAATTCACTGAATAACAATTTAATGACAATTCAAGAGCCAAATGATTCAAATTTCCCAAGTACACTCCTTCCGCTCGACCATTTAATAGCCTATTGCAACACTTGATTCGTAGTGTGAGATAGATTTCCACCTGTCCTTGTATTCTACTCATTTGTGTATTCTTCTCTCCTATCTCCCAATTCCTTCTCCTCTTCCTCCCCGAATTTCTCAAAATTTCCTTCTCCTCCTCGACCTCTCTATATTCCTGCTCCTCCTCCTCGTCTTCTCTATACTCCTTTTCCTCCTCCTCCACTTTCTCCTCCAGACTACTTTTCCTCCTCCTTCACATTCTATCCACCTTCTCTCCACCGACTAGACTTTTGTCAACTCCGACTGTTCGCTAGTCTCACTTCCGTCTCCCCTCTTGGAGACTCGGGACTCAACTGAACCGGAAGTTCTGTCCCCTAAAAAGCATCCTGTGAAAACACAAGGAGGGTACAATATTTTTCCTTAGCCCTTTCCTTTCCTCTCATCTCACACTACACACAGCCTATCATCAGATAACGGCTATTAAATTTCTTCGGTCATGCATTCATTCACATCGAAATACTCATGTACGTGTATAGTAAAACACGTCATATTAAAAGCACGGTGTCAATTACTTCCAACACATACATCAAAAATTGTGTCACATCAGCACATACTCCTAATTCCATTATACTAAACAATATCACAATAATCAGACGGATCTCCTTACACCACAACCCACACAAAGTACGCAAATATTCAAACATCCATGCTCTGATATATTCATACGTCCATAGTAACTAGTCTTACATAATTCAACCATTTTCCAAACTCACAATTCAAACATATGTAACATAACGCATTAATAAATGCACTGGCTTACTAAGAAGTAACCTAATAGCGAATCACAAAATTAATTCTGACCACAAGCTAACAATCTACATAATTTCTTTGCAAAACCCAAGCCATTTCACAAATACACATGTAAATGAAACACTACAAAGGTAATTCTACATACTAAACGATACTGGTAACTAAGTATTCGTACTACAAATAATTACAATTATGATGCCGTAATATTCTGCAAAAATCGAGCAAATAACTTACTGACCTTCTCGAAGCTTTTCTTCCCTTAGAATCTGTTCTAAGTTTTGCCGCCAAATTACGAGTGGCTTCTTGGAGTAATCCTATCTCTTAGCGATCTGTCTAGGCGTCTATTAACCCTTCTGCTTGCGAATTACGAAGTTATAATTCGGATCTAAATTGTAATCACACCATCTATCTCAATTCCGAATGGATGTTGCTTTGAACCGATCCCATCAAACTTAGCGGACAATGTCCTCTCGCTGTCTGTCCACGTGGGGACGGATGAGAACACGCCCCGTTCACCCTGCGGGCTTCCTTTGATCTCTGAACAAATGTTTAACACCTATGGGTGAATACTACAAGCCTGGCTGGCGGTCACGGTAACCTTGCATAAGGGATTAATACTAGCCCGCGACAATGTTTAGACATCAAACACATGGGTCGCAATAATACCCTAGTTTATACACTACTTGATAGCTGGGGCTGAGCAAACGTGACATAAACTAAAACCTAAAGTCTACTTCATGACTGTACATGCTTTGTTTACAAAGTAGTTCCTAATACACTATACTATTTTTAGGCACACGTGTCGTGCACGTGTGTGCAATATCAAAGTGCACATTATTGTAGAATATTGCACAATTCTGACACTGTTAAGTTATGGAGAAAAAAAGAGTATATAATAATAAAATTTTTTGTTTAATGAGGCCTTTCTGATTAGAAAAAAGAGAATTAGTGAAATGCGTTTTTTTTTTCATGGTCTGTATCTTTGTTTGATTTCACAAATGATAATAACAGGATTTTCAACGAACGTTTCTGTCCGTGTGGCTCAGTATTGATCAGTGTAAATAAATGTTATGATTGTGATGTCAATGAGAGATGCATTCTATCGGAAACTTAGTTTATGACAGCGTCCAAATAGGGTAGCGTCAAATTAGGATGTGTGATGCTACTATCGTATAGCAATACGCAGTCAAGTCCAACTAAATAGGTTAGAAAAAGCAAAAATCCATTTTAATGTGTTTTGATGAATTGTTTTTAAAAACTTGGCCAAAAAGTGAAATGCTGGTTGGAAATTTGAGAAAATGGCATCAGGCAAAGGATGTCCATACTAATCACGCGATGTCAGTCACAGAACTCATCTCAAACCCAACTGACTACCAAGTTGTACCTATTTCATGTTATTGCTCTTCTAATTCTTCTTCGCCTTTAATCGAAGTTCCAGAGCGGCCATTCATATACCTCTGTTTCCCTCTCTCTGCTTATAATTACCCAAACCCAAGTGTACAGTACTCTTCATAAAAGAGGTATCCGGCATAACAACGTAGTTGTTACCATTTTATCGCACACGAAATTGAAAGTAGTCAGAAGTCACTACATAAAGATTTACACACACCTAAAAGATATTGAAAAAGGATTATTTTGATCACTGACAAATAGAAAGGAATTTGCAAAGAGTCGAAGAAATGAATTACGCACATTTGGACTGTAGCCCAGTGTGGCTTTATGCCCACCCGTCTATGACTACACTAGCGAGGCAGATAGTAGAGACCTGCTCCAGACAGCATCCGACCCCAACCAGTCCCTCGGGGTCGGAAAGTAAGGTACAGTTTTGAAGTGATAGTCAATAGCAAGTATGATCACTATGGAATATGTATTATCTTAGTATAGTGTTACCCAAATGAGACATTGACTTCAATAATCGACTGCCTGTCAGTAGGCACACATCTATGCTATCTGATATTTAACGAACAGGACTACAGTAGGGCTGTCAACACAGTTTCAGGATGAGGAGTCCTGTACTCTTCACTGATGGAGCTCAGAAGTCCGAAAATGTAAGACATCGACCCAACCATTTATGTTTTGGGGCTCAAGGTCTTACGGCCTATTTAACGCTGCTCGTGTATCGTGTTCAGATGTCGACTAACAGCATAACGAAAACTCAAATTTTCAGAAATATCTCACACACTTGGAAGCCCATATCAACTCTTTCCTACATATTAAAATCATAATGTTTTAGTTGGACTGATGTATTTTTTTTGCTAATAAATTCAAATTCTCACACATGCAAACTGACCTGTTTTCAAGTTCTGTTGGCCCGCATTTCATTTGCCTGGAATGTGATGGAAGCCAGGAGTGCCGAAATCAGATTAAAAATGTATTAATGTTGAAGAATGTGTTTAGATAGCTTTGTTTCACTCAGATTCTTATCATCCTTTTAACCAAATTTGGTATTCCTGGCTTCCATCGCATTACAGCCTATTGAAATGCAGGCAGTGGCAGATTTAGTCATTTTGAGGCCTAAGGCAAACACAGGCATGGGGCCCTCCACAACCCTTGTTCTCCCCCTTTTCAGTCCTTATTTATCTGAGAAAGATGTACTTGTAACTTGTCACCAGTCTTCACACAGCGATGGTCTTCTGTCTTCTATCTTGTGCTCCTAAGGTGACCTTGCAAGCCTTGGCCTCAGCAAATCTTGTGATCACTAATTCCATATCCAGTGACTTGCTGACTTCATGCTCAATGGAGAGAACAGCAAGTGCAGACAGCCTGTCCTGTGACATAGTTGACCTGAGGTACGTTTTGAGTTTCAGTGATGAGAAACTTCTCTCACCTGTAGCTACTGTCACTGGGAGAGTGAGCTGAGCCATTTGTTTACAAACACACATGCAGATGCGCAGTAGGATAATGGAATAGTCCAATGTAGTGGGGACTGGGGGGGAGACACTCATCATGAATTAAACATTCAGATAGCATTTTAGCGTATCGATGTTTAGATATATAATTAATTGGTGAAAAGTAAGACAACAAATCGTAACCATAAGTTTATGAGGCGTTTTACGGGGCCTTTGGTAGTTTGGGGCCTAAGGCAATTGCCGACCTTTGCCTAATGGTAAGTCCGCCTCTGAATGTAGGCCCATGAAACTTGAAAACATGTCCTTTTGCTTACTTGCATGGTATCAAAATACATGTAGCCTCATACATACAGCCTGAGATTTGAACTGTTGTCAAGACCAATTATTATAATCTTTAGGTACTGATTCTCAAATATTACAAATCAGGTGGAATTTTTCTTTTCATTTTGTTCCCATTATGGTCATTTTCATCACAATTTCATTGCTTGAGGAATAGAAACAGCTTTTGCTGACTCATTTTTGCAAGTCAGTATACTTTTCTTCACTCTAGCTTTTGTGACAGAATATCTTTACTGATACTATTATGTCTTGTAGGAATCACATGTACTCAAATAACAGTTATTATTATGGGATATAGATGATTTAACAACATTGTCCTAATCAAATTTTGGGAAAGCTTTCATTTCATAATATATCACCAGTTTAATTTAAAAACTGATACAACAAAATAGGGCATCTCTTTTGCCATTCAAGTGCAGGTGTGTACATTCATGGTTTCTTAAAGTAGGTCAGGGTAGCCTTTGGAGGGCAAGTCCTTTCAGAAGATAATTACAATGATAAGGAGGTTAACATTTAATACTGTTTACTACATTCATAGAGAACACAGGGGTGCGCTTTGTATGCACTATACACAATCAAGACGAGTTACATGCACTATATACACAATCAAGACGAGTTACATGTGGCATTGTCTATATATATATATATATATATATATATATATATATATATAGATGTTCATCACCAACAGAATAATGGAATAATGTCAATACAATCTGTGAGAAAGTGGCCATAAAGAGTCATCTTAGAACACTCATCTAGACTGCATTAAATATTCAAATTGCACAAGAATAAAATTGTAAATTTTGAAAGCAGAAAGCTGGAATCTTGCAGACTCAGCTGCACATTTCAGTGAAAGAAATAACTTCCCTCCCCATCTCCATCTTAATGTTCTGGCTTCTCTCATACAGATCCCTCAGGGCTCTGCAAGAGCCTTGGGTCTTCTGACCAGAAGACCCCTCCCAGCAGATCACTACCTCCTATTGTGATGGAGATACACTGCTCATCTACTTGCGTGTTGCTGTCTCCCATGGAGGAGGAGATGCACCGATGATCCCATAGTACGTTGCTGTCTCCAATTATGGAGGAGATGCACTGCTTTTATCATAAGTTGTCACTGCCTTACATCGAGGAAGAGATGCACCACTCCCGTTCCCTCTGGCTTCTCTCTTACAGACTCCTCAGGGCTCCACATAGCCTTGGGTCTTCTGACTGGAAAGCACCTCTCTGCACATTACTACCACCTATTGCAAAGGATAAACACCACTCAAAGTAGCACATTGTTGCCTCAAGGTGTTGAGGAGATACACCACTCATCCATAGCGTGTCACTGTCTACCATTGTGGAGGAGATGCAAAGCCTTTCTTGTAGTGTGTTGTTGCCTCCCATTCAGGAGGAGATGCACTGCTCCCTTTCCTTCAGAGGTAGTGAGTCACACCCTCCCTATTGGAGGGATCGCACCACACCTTTTTGAGTGATGCATCGGTTGATGATCCTGTATACTTTGATTATCACACTATGGCCTCATGGTACAGGGATCAGCTTCAGACCGAGTTCTTTATCCTCTACCACCTTAATATTTGCAACATTGGGAGTCTAACCTATGGGCTCAGACTCGGCAAAGGGGTTGTATCGGTACCTCCCCCCTTTCTTATTATCCCAATGAATGCCTATGAGATGTGGGGCAATTCACCTCAGGGTCCTTGGTCTTGAATGCCACCTTTTTGGACCCTGCCTTGACTCATAGCGGAGGCAATGGTGCAGCTTTGTCCCATCATCACCAGGTGGAAACAATTAGGAAGGCTAGAGACATCATCCAGGACAGACAGATGTACTCATCTGTGCCATACAAATGCTAGTCCTCCAGTCCCCACTCACTGTGTTCAAGTACAGGGCTTAGCGCATAGTGCTCCTATAGCCTCTCCACAATTGAGGGACATAGTGATGCCCGCACACTCTCCAGCTCAAAGTGTGCTCAATCATGATGATGCTATCTCCATTGTCATTAACTCTTAATTAATTTGACTTAGAGGAAGCACAGCTGTCACCTGCTATTATGCTCACTCCTTCCTATCTGTTGGTTGTGGAAGAGGAGGTATGGTCCTTTGATAGGGTAATAAATGAAGTCTGTCACCTCTTACTCACTGACTTGTGCCCAAAACCACCTGGCACACAGTCCAAAAAGATCCTTTTCACTTGGAAAAGATTTCAGAAGCTGAACCACAAACAGACCTCCTCGTTCTTCATTCTTTGATTGTTGAGGAAATTTCTCAGGTTTTCAGCAGGCCAAAACAACACTCGGCAATGTCAGGGGTGGTCTGTTCCTTCATCAACATTGCCAGCTACCAGGTACATTACCCAAAGTGGCCTATTAAACCTCCCCATTAAACCTCCCCAACTTGAAGCTGGTGTGGAAAAAGTGGTTATTTCAAGTGGAGCCTGGGCATGCCTTTCCATCAATGACATTAAGCCATGGAACAGAAAGTCTGAGTACTCTTAACCAAAGCTTCACATGCTGACCTTCTCAGTTGCTTCTTTTAGTGTATGCTAAGAGAAGCCTTCTTGAACCAAGCCATCTTACAACACATGCTGGAAGCAATGGCTTTGTCAGCAGAACTTCTGCACATCTGTCGTGATGTTGCTTTGGACTCTTCAAACTACTCAATCAGATTAAAAACATGTTTTTAATCCAGAGTCCCTTTTTATGCTGTGTGGAAGACCCCTAATGGATTTATTTGCAACCAGACTCGACAACAGACTTCCCTTTATGTTTCTCCTCAAGCAGTATGTTCATTAGATAACTTGAGTCCCCAGTGGGATTGACTGTTTGCAAATGCCTTCCTACTGTTTTGACTGCTATATCAAGTTTTGCAAAAGGTCAGAACTTCCACTTCTTCGATCATTCTCATAGCTCATGGTTCAATGATCTTCAAGACATGTTCATTGCTCAACCCTTGTCTCTTCCTCACAGAGGGATATTCTGCCTCAACACCAAGGATCCCTCCTACACAACAGCCTACAAATTCTCCACATTCACACTTGGCTCATCTCAAACAATCTCTTCACCAGAACAAGTTTATGGGCCAGGTTGCCTGTGGTATCATTCAGACCAGGAGATTTTGATATCCAATGTCTATCATGCCAGGTTGGGAATCTTCTGTGATTGGTGCAGTAGGAAACATGTTGACCCTTGCTGTCCCTCTAACATCTGTTGCTGATTTCCTTTTATTTTGTCTTTGAGCACAAATGGTGCTCAGTATTCAGGGCTATAGAGCTGCCTTTTCCAAACACTTAAATTCTCTCAAGGCATGAAAATTTGTTCAGATTCACACCTTGCCAATCTTATTATTTTGAGCTCCAGAGACTGTCTTGTGCTTTCTTACACCAAGATGGAGTCTTTCTTGTGTTTTATGGTCTTTAACCAAAATGCTGTACAAACCTTTGAGTGAGGCTTTTTCCAGGACATCACTCTCAAGAACATGTTTTTGTTTGCTCTGGCCTCCATGTGAGATTGGTGCCTTGTCTATCGACACTGGCTGAGTTTAATGGAAATTATGATTCTTTCTTCTTCGTCAGCTGGGAGTTTTAGCTGAATCCTGTCCACCAGAAAAAGGGGAATTCTCTGAATATTGGAGGAATTTAATGGAGAAATAAAATTAAGTGCCAATTGATCTTGAAAATATGATGTGCAATTTTCAAACATTATGTTAATTTCGCATTGTGATCTTGAAATTAGCTTGAACCCTTTACTCGTTCATCATAGAATAGATCATGCATATGTATGTCACTTTTTCATTGCTCATCTCTTTATCAACATCATGTACATGGTACATCAAAGACGTTATACTATAACGAATACTGCTGGAATTCTCTGTTTGAATAAAGGTAAATTTATTGGGATTCCAGACCTCCGACAAAACCAATTATTAGCCTTAAATGTGAAGTGTCCTTATAATGTAAATATTATACACTAGTATAAGCAGCTTTTAATGTTAAAATTTGTACTTTTACTGAAAAAAAATGAATATGTTGGTAACAAACTCTAAAATGTTTTTAAGTCTTGAAAGTTAATTGTCTCAGCATCAGAATCTGTCAGCAGCCAATTTATTTTTTTGATGCAAATGTAGCCTCATATAAAAGCCAACTTTGAACAGTTATTGACAACAACATCACAACTCCAGAAGAAGTGTTGGCTGATGGATTGAGGTGTTAATGCTGTATACAAGTATAATTCTCCCTCCCTAATCTGTAATGGACAACTCACAGTGAGAGCTGGAATACCTACGGTTATCAGATTACTGAAACAGCTTAACAACTGAGGGAGCATAGAAGCAAGTCTCGTCATGTGTAGTTGCTGTCAAAGCAATGCTTAAAGCCATCAAAGAAATAAGCCAATTCTCCTTCTGGTGCTATTGTGTGTGACTAATTGATGATGCGCAAAGCAATGTAAATTTAAGTACCCTATTCTGCTTCAAAGATGTTAGTCCAAGCTTTTTTTTTTTTTTGGTTCAAAATTAATAATTGTTTGCTGATGGACCAGCTTGGTTTGAATTTTACTGCTTTCAGTTTATGGATGACCATGAATTGCATGATCTTTTAGCCATGCTGCGGTTGCAGGAATTCACTCAAACACAGCCACTAAAATTAAACATTTTATGTGGTGCATGTAAACACTTTATAATTTAACTCTAACCAGAGTTGTTAATTGTGTATGGATTAAGTTGGTGAGTGGAATGGGATCACATAGTTTGAGTTTCCTTTGACTCTTTTGTCCCCATTTTAGATATTTTGACATTATGTTGTGGTGTGCAGTCAGAAGCAATTGAAAAGTTGGAAAATGGTGCCATCTGGATAAAGCCAGATTCATGAAGCATAGAGCATGTGCAAGCGATGTTAAGGTTAGTATCACATGACTACCACATTGACATGCTCTCTCTGCTCAATGAATCTGGTTTTCATCAGGTTGCTGCAACAGTTTTCTGTCATTGTTCTCAGAATAAATATGTTGAGAATTATGTATACCTTATTTCTTCTCACAAACAATATGTGACTTTTAGTTAATATTTTTGAAAGTTTTTGTACAACAACATTGGAAAAGGGATTATTGCTGATATCACATGACTATTGGACCACTGTTGTCATGGACATGTAGGTTGTGATATATGTTTATTGTTGTGACTAGCCTTACAAATGGAGAGTCCCAAGTCAGATTTCATTTTAGTTTTGTCTCATCTATCAGTTGATTAAAAACATAGCAAATGTTAAACTCACATTTTATGAGAAAAAGAATCATCTTCCTTAAAGCAGCTGTTTTTCTAATATGTTGAGCCAAATTGTATAAAAACAAAAGAAATACACAGGGAAGTTATGAAAATATTAAGAGACACACTCATTGCAGTCATCCTGGACTGAAGGTCTATCAGATTGTATTGAAATGTCAGTCTTCCTTAGATATGGCTACCATTACTAAAAATAGAAATACCTCAAAAGACTTCTCAAAAACTGCTACAGAAAGCATCCTGGCTTTCCTGGCTGTCAGTATGATTCTGATTTGACATCAAATATGATTACCACTATGAAAAAAAACAAACCTAACAACAACTTCTGAAACACCAGTTAATGGAATTTGAACAAATCTGAAACAAATCAGTCTGGCATAATGGACTTTAAGATAGACTTTAAGATGGAAGCAAATGATGCCAGTCCACCATCAAATATGGCTGCCATTACTATAAATAGAGAAAATCACTTTTATAAAGTCTTTATCTCAGTAGCTGCTTAGTGAAAACTGAAAAGAAAATTGACAGAAAGCATTCTAGGTAATAAGGGCTTTCAGCTTATTGCAGATGATGCCAATTCACCATCAAATATCATCATAAAAATGGAAAATACATGGACTTTTTTCAAAAGCTAATTTGACCAAATTTTACAGAAAGCATTCTTGAATGAGGACAATATGCTGTCCGTTCTAGCTGCAACTAAATATTGAAAAAATGTTTAAGAACTTCTTCTAAAATTCCATATCACAGACTTGGAGTAAGTTTGATAGTTATAAATTTGGGCCATGTCTCCATGGTCTGGGAGAAGTCCAGGAGAGAATGATGGTTGCATAAATGGCTTATCCCTTATATGTCAAGAAGTGGTCATTCATATATCATATATATATATATATATATATATATATATATATATATATATTCTAGATATGAAGAAATATATATATATATATATATATATATATATATATATATATATATATATTCTAGAAATGAAGAAAGAGAAGAAAAATAACACATATATTAATATTTCATGCAGATACATGTGACATATACTTTTGTCTCATTATAATGCCATTCATAATAACACAATTCCAGGTATAACATGCATAGGTGTCAACCCCTTGAGATGACAACCTGTATGCTAGGCCAACAAAAACCTTACAAAGACCAAAAAAAACTTACATGAAAAAATTAATTCATACATTATATAAGATCAACAGTTTTAAAACAACAAATGTTATACACAAAGTATTTTTACACATATTTACATAATTATTTACATTTCGGAAACTTGATTGCATTTTTTTTACTTATAACACTATCATCTTCCTGCTTTGGCTGAGCAAAGAAGCTTTTGATGGATGCTTCCTTCTTCATTTCAAAATTTCTTTCATGCAGTTTTGTCCTCAAGTGTTCCTCAAGATCATACATGCCCAACGCCACCACTTTAATGTCCTTACTGCATATTTTACAAAAACCATGGGAAGATCCTAACTTGGTTACATCTACAATGCCAGGGAAGACTTTAATCCAATCAGTCTGAAACTTGCAATGACCTCGGTCAGTGTCTTCAGGCTTGCGTTTCTTTGAGTTAGGCTCAGCCATTTGATGGATGAAATATTTCAACTGGATGAAAGAAAAAAAAATAATATAAAAATTTAGATTTGACATGTGATAGAAGAAGATCTCCCGATTACAAATGTGTTACGAATTTATATTTTTCCCATCAACCCCAAGATATTACGCCAGGAGCTATCCAAAAATTGAAATCTAACAAAAAATTGACAAAGTAGTAGTCCAGATGTTTATACCTCGTAAGCTGTTGATCATTTCTATTAAAATTGCATATCTGGTGTTTGAAAAGTTATGAATTTGCTATATGGTGTGCGGATTTTGGTCAAAAACTTGATATAAATTGGCAGTGTTACATATTTTCGAGCCATGAGAATGACATCACACAGTATCTGTACTACTTCCATCATTATGGCAATGCATCTTCCTGTTTGCATTATGTATCTCACAAACTTAATTCAGAATTATGACAGCATGATTAAAATGCTGGTTCTAAATCAGCAGACTATTTTTAATTAGTATATTGTTATAATTTTAATAAATTGATTTTATCTCGACACAGAAAAGCCAGACGAATTAGGGTTACACCAACATGACTGCCACACTATGTAAAGTATGAAAATTGATGTAAACTTTATGCATTTGATAGTAATAAGTATAAATAATAAAATAATAATGTATAAAATAAGAAAACATACTTACTACATAGTTAGTTAGTCAATATTAGAAATCCGAGCGAGCGTCAAATTTCAGAGCAATAAACAACAGGATTACAGGAGTTGAGCCATGAAAACTCGTTTCAGTATCAAAGGAAAAGTGCAGTTTTGAGAATGATTTGATTGGTTGTGTTGGGCCACCCTAATCTCATTGAAATTTTCATTCTAAAAGAAAATTATGCCCAGAATCCCAGATGCACACAAAACAGAAAATTTTTTTAAAAAAAATTTTGTTCGAAAAAGCATACAAAACAGTTATATGGCCGTAAACTGACGAAAATGGAAAAAAACAAAACAAATTACAGATAAACCGTACAAGTTGACACCTATGAACATGGTATTGCTGTGACCCTGTGGTCATAGCCAAACCAGAGTATTTTAATTGGTGCATCACAATTTACATTGAAAGAAACTTTAGGAAGCTTAGTATTATGTGTTAATTTTCTTTTTAAAACATTTTTTTTGATTGACATAATTACATTTAGAGATACCATGAAGTGGAAAATCTGTTTTGTTTACATAGACTAAATTGATTACACTTCATTCAAATCGTAAATTGTTTATTCCTCACCAACCCACCCCAACCTAAATGACACACATGCATACAATCATTAAATTTTCGGTCATTCTCACTATAATGCTGCTGGCATTTATAGACTTCTGTACCCATATAAGGACCCCAGCACTCATTCATGGACTCCTGCACACATTTATGGACCCCAGCACCCAGTTATGGACCACAACTTAATATGCAGTCATCTTTATGCAGGGGTCACCTGTTCACAATGGTCTTTCTAATTACGCCCTAAAAAATTTCATATATATACACATATATATGTCCTGTATGTTTTGGTCACCTGTCTACCATGGTCAGTGGCTAGGTGTTTAACATTAATTTCTCTCTTCCTTAAGCAGTTATCTACACTGACTAAGTCTATGCAAACTGAATTTTTGCTTCATGTAGAAGGCATTGTTAGATAAATCAGAATCATGTGAATCGATATGCAAACATTTCTTTCCTTGCTTACACTCCATACAGTGATGTTGAAAGTGTAAATCAAAAATATCAATATAATGAAATTAAAAAAATGAGTCAATTTTTTCATTAGGTTTGAGGGCTGAAGCAGTTCATTTTAAGGATGGAGGGGAAAGTAGTTGTGTTATTGCAGCAAATGAAGTTGCATTTTGTGCTATGTGATGGGTATAGTTCAAAATCTTAATCTATTTGCCTGTGAATTAAAGATGCCTCTATCTGAAGAAAAAGTTAATCTTTGAGAAGAGATACAAGTTACATCCCATCTCATTAGGGTTAAGTGTCATTCCATATTTGAAACTTGTCTCTAAAAGCAGGTGTTGTTGCAGGTTTTTATTTCCTATTCATCATAAGCTGACAGATTTTTTATCTTGGCAAGTTGAAGAACTAATCCAGATATTATTTTTAAAGCATAAACAGCTGTTTCCAAGTGAAACAAACAAGTTGGCCATTCATAGTCAGTACCCTGTTTTACAGTCATATGCAAACAGTCAGTTAGTAGTGAAATTATTGTTTTGTGATTGTTATGACTCCATTTTCTTAAACTAAGTAACAGAAAAAAGTGAAAACTTGTGCTGATGTGCCAATGCTTGGAATAGTTGGATGTGCTAACAGTTTTGATATATGACAATGATATAATCCCAAACATCTTTAAATGAATTCACAGTAATTCCAAAATAATTATTTTGTCCTAATGTTTATGAGCACTTTCTAATTCCAATGAATAATATATATATATATATATATATATATATATATATATATATATATATATATATATATATAATAAATCCTCTCAAATAATAATTTGAACAAAGCTAAAGCTGACTCTATTATGATTGATGTTTAAAATAGGAATAATTAATTCCGTTACTCACTAACTTATATAAAAATTAAGACATAACTTCAGAATCAGGCTTTGGGTCAAGTACTGTATTCATTTCCAGATCATTCTAACATATCAACAAGGTCAGGCCCTTTAACAGCCAGCCAGTTAGAAATCAGGTGACCTGGTTTTCCATAGGAGGAACCAATGACCTGAACTCAGATCCTGTCTAAAGGACATGTAAACATGTTTACCAGACAAAATGACCTTATCTTTTTGTACAAAACCACAATAGACACAATTAGCTATTTAATATTTTTTACTAAATGACCCCTACAATATATAATCATAAAAGTCAATACACAATATGAATATACATAACATGATGGTGCACAAGACAAACTAAGATAAGTGATTATTTTAAGTCATTGATGATTTAATTTATAAAATGGATTAAAGTGAACAGGATACATTAATCTTGTACTGAACATTTGAAAGAACAACCTATGCATATTTTATGATTTTATGTTTTTGTTGAATGATACACATAAAACAATATTGATAGCACAATAATAATAATAATAATAATAATAATAATAATAACAATAATAATGATAATAATAATAATAATAATAATAATGATAATGATAATAAGCTACTACTACTACTGTACTATTAAAGATGATGATGACAACAATGACAATTGTATTCGATGCATGATATTTCTACAAAAAAACAATTTAAAATGGTGAACTTACGTACAGAGGTTATCTTTACACTTTTGAATTTTCTCATCTTGGTGGCAGCTTATTGATGAGTTTGTCTGAAAAACAACTATTTCTAGACTGAGTAGATAATACAGGTCCTGAAATTCTTCAATATATATTATGAATCAGGGGTATTGTAATTTTATTAGTGATGTATATGACAGTAAATTTAACAGTACTTATTATGAATGACATTTCATTACAAACACATCTCTTCCACTTTCCTTTTATCTTTATATGATTTTGTTAATATTTGACTGCCTCGGGGGCCTAGTGGTTAGAGCATCTGCCTCAGATGTGGGAGGTCATGGGTTCAAACCTCAGCAGAGTCATACCAAAGACTTATAAAAATGGTACTAACAGATGCCTCGCTAAGCACTCAGCATTAAGATGTTAGTGTTAGGATTTGTCAGCCTGGTGTCAGGTTAATGTGACTGGGTGGAACATCATGTCCGCCCCAGTGCTAGACATCACCATAAACTGCCACACTGCAGACATTATAGCGATATGACTGAAAGATTATATAAGCTACTTTAAAAACCCAAATCACACACACACTCTTAATTTTAGAATATAAAATTACAGTTTTTGAAACATATATATATGTTGGTAGCCAACTGATGTATGGAACATGTACAGATATTTAGAGAGCCGAGGAAACACATTTTATAGCACCAGACCAGACTTTGGTATGTGGATGAGAAAGTCCCTTGGATCCCATTTTGTGGGCATGAAGTGTTGAAAGTACTGACTGAAACATAAACCAACCATTACCTATTATCATGGTGAAATATTAGTCTTACATGAAAATTCTGCCCTTGGTGGTTGCTGACAGTAATGATTCCAATAACACCAGATGGAATTGTCAACACTTGAATATCACTTTGGCTGTTATTAAGAGTGAATGTTTCATTGGCTCGCATGGGTTGACTTTATCTTATGAAATTCAGGGATGAATTTGAATTTGTTAGATTAAGTAGACAGTAAACATGCTGCTTAGACTGATAACCTGGCTTTCAACCATCAGGTGATTGTAATGTTTTCTGTTGGTTTTGCATTGGATATTTTATTTTAAATGGTAATATGATACGTGAAAATGGCATGAGAACTACACAGTATTACAGATAGATCCAACAGTGGGTAGAACTATCTCCATAAACTGCAAGTTTTTATTTCATGTTTACAGAGATTGGATACACTTAAATGACATAGAGGTGATGAATAGTCTGCTGATGATTAGGTTTTCATCTATATTGATCAGGTGCAGTGAGCTAGGTAAAAGAGAGTTCAACAAGGCAGGTGTACTTAGAATAACTGTAAGGTAAATAATATTTGTCCAATTCTAGGTCTAACTGATAACTTGGGCATACACCCAAATTTTAGTCTACTATCACAATAAGAAAATGGCCTACATTCTTGTGATGGGGGACACCTTTCAATGTTTATATCAGTTTAAACTAGATTTAGTCGTGTAGTTTGCTCTATCTTGTTTTGTCAAGTAAATTGATGTTCAGAACTGTTGACAGATTCATCAAGGTTTGACATCATTGACTCCACACAGAAGGCTGAGTATATACCACATTATTCATATACAGTATTAATTTTCTATTAATTTTCAAGCATTTAATTCTTTGAGATCTACAGCATTCCCTCACTATAAGGATCTTCATTATAGTGCCTGTTATGCTGTAGGTATGGTCTATGTTTCCATTTCATCATGAACTACAGTGTACTTCCTTACAACACTGTCTCACTCTGATGGACAGTGTTGTAATAATGAAATACTATGTATATATACTGTACTTTATTATAACACTATACGGTGGCTTACATTAGGTTTTCATTACAATGAGGGAGTTCTGTATGATCAGATTAGTATCAAACTTGTGTTACGTGTAGGCTCATACAAAAGTAACAAAAGAAAAGAGTGAAGTCAACAAGCTTTGTAAATTTAACAAAATAATTTATTTCCCTAGAAAACAAGGTAAAAATATGAAATAGGACTTACTGTTTGTGAATCTAATCCAAAAATTAATCCTAGAATTCAAAAATATAAGCCCTATCATTAAAAAGTTCTAATTGAATCCAAGTTCGAATCTCGATGAAGTTCCAATATGGAAGGCGATGACGTCCTCATATAACCAGTTTGTGTTGATGTGTCAACAGTTCCTTGTTGAGTCACCAAGAATATAATTCCGGCTTTTGAATTCCGAATAATTTTTAGTAAATGTCTTTGTCCAAGAATTTCGATGAAGAAAAGTATTTTCCAGGGTGAATAAATTATTTTAAATAAAAAGCTCAATTCAAATGGCAACAAGAGGAATACCTTTCAGCCTGAAGGTATAATTTACGACTGACTCATAAACACTGAGATTGAGAATTAAACCCAACTAAAATGTCATTTCAGACCCGCATGATGGGTCACGTGATCACTCACTACAAGTCAATTAGCACGTAGGCTAGAATAGCCCTATCTAAGAATCTGATTCCCACTCTGGAAATGAATTTAAAATAAAACTGTTTACAACAGAGCTAACACATGGGCTGAACATGACCTTGGTAATAACCAATCATTTTCACTTAGTGTTTACAAAATCGGAACCAAGGTCAAGAACTAGGTCAGCTAAAAATACAATGACAATCATTTTGCGTTCTAATCAGACTAAAAGAACTGAACTAAATTTACTGGGAAAAATGTCAAATCCAGTAAAAATATTATCGTTACGACAAAATGTAATAAAAAAAAAAAGTAAAAGAGAAATTAAAACTAACACACAAGTAATTTAATTACATATACGTAACACTTGATCATTGCTGCAGCAACGCTTAAATATTATCAAAGAGTTTTTTGTGCTATTAATTAAGGCCATATAACTTCCATAATCTAAACATTCAGTGAAAATTGAATATTTATACATTTGCTATTCAAATAATTATACATGATGGCACCTAATTGCAGAGGAATGGTAAATTTGATATTCTCAATGCATTGTGGGTCTTTTTGTAATTTTGAAAACATTCATTAAAGTTGCTGAGAAAATATTAAGAGAAGAATGACTATTTCGTGCATACAGATTTCCATGTATTAATTTGCTATACGTCCAAGCATTCCCAGGTCAGACACGTTATGGTCAGTATATAAAAGAGGTTTAGTTAGTACACTAGAACCTAACTTGAAAGACCAACCATTCTGCCAAAATTCATCTCTTAGGACAGGTGGTATCTCATAAGATCGGTCTTTCAGGATAGGTTCTACTGTATTAGAACTGCATTATTGGGACCAACATACATAGTTTGTCTGCAGAGGAAGTAGGGTAATAGAGGAACTGGTCTGTGGAAATTTCACTCTGTTTATAATTATGTATCATGGTTTACAGTTTGCTTTAAAATTGATTTGCTAATTGCTTTTAATGAGTCGTGTTTGTGAATTGTTAACAAGACAGTAAAGTTTCATCAGAGTTTTGTGTGTATGTAAACATATTAATCATAGAATTCAGACTTTACTGATGTAAAGTTACTGCAGTTAGTTGGAAATATATAACTAAAATTTTACCCATGTAAAGGTAATAGTTAATCTTGTTACAAATGAACATACACTGTTTACATTCTTAATTGCTAAGTCCAAACAACAAAGACCTTGATCTGTCATTGCATAATGCACTGGCAGATCGTGGTCTGTGTTGTTTGTTCTACTGATTATTCCTAACAAACTGCTTGGAGCAAGATGTGCGAGTGCATAATGTGCTGGTAGATCTGGGTCTGTACAGTTGGACTCAGCCTATCAGTGAGTATGTATGGTAGATCCTGGTCTGTACAGTTGGACTCAACCTATCAATGAGTATGTATGGTAGATCTGGGTCTGTACAGTTGGATTCAACCTATCAGTGAGTATGTATGGTAGGTCTGGGTCTGTACAGTTGGACTCAACCTATCAGTGAGTATGTATGGTAGATCTGGGTCTGTACAATTGGACTCAACCTATCAGTGAGTATGTATGGTAGATCTGGGTCTGTACAGTTGGACTCAACCTATCAGTGAGTATGTATGGTAGATCTGGGTCTGTACAGTTGGGCTCAACCTATCAGTGAGTATGTATGGTAGATCTGGGTCTGTACAATTGGACTCAACCTATCAGTGAGTATGTATGGTAGATCTGGGTCTGTACAGTTGGGCTCAACCTATCAGTGAGTAAGTATGTATGGTAGATTAGCATGATGCCAGTAGATCAAACTGGTGTAAAATAAATCCAGCAGAATGTCTTTAACCGATTTAAGGTTTTTGACTTTCTACTTGACCCATACAAGGTTTAGGCCATCAAGGCTTTGCTGTATTGTTAAACTTATTTTTTGAGCGATAATTTGAATGTTAAGATAGGATCTTAACAACAAATTTTAATTGCACAAATTTATTTCAAGATTACAGCAAACTGAAAACCATACCATAAATTAAGTATAAGTATGGTTGTATTCTAAACCAGATGAAAAATACTGGGTATTTTAAACTGTGTGACATTTCCAAATGATGATTTTGTTTAAAATGAGACCAGATTGATCATGAGCATTAAAGTAGACAAAAGTATCCAACATTTTTTTGTAGCGCCTATTTTGATGTGACTGCGCTAGGGGAATTAGTCATAAGCAAGAAGGTTTTTCTTTTCTACATTTAATGTAATCCTATAAACCCTAGTTCTTCATGCTGACTCCCCACAGTATGGTTGACCCGTGACTTATAAACAATCCTAGTGGACTTCCCAGAAAGCATTCCCTGAAGACCTTTTCTAGAGCTAAAGTTATGGTCTGTTTGTGTTAGTTGCAGACCCTTTATCTAACTCTAGTCTACATATCAAAATGCACAAACTCTAAATTATGTAATCCAGAATAATGCCATATGTCCACTCTCTACACACACACTTTTCCAACTGATAATGAATGTTAGAATTTCCTAACATATTATATTAAGTAGGATATTACTTGTAAAATTTATCCTTCAAGCAAATTAATTCAAATTAAACTGTAACTAACCAACTTTATTTTAAGCACTTTATACCTACTGAAAGAGATTCAAATTTCCCAACAATTGGTCACTAATTTTAGTGTTTAAGTATTAAGGCAAACTTGGTTTCATTGATTTTAATTAGCTTTACAAAAACATAATCCAACTGTCGTACTGACTTCTTTGTTTCAATTTCTCAGCTAGCACTGTAACTTGACACCATTGCATTTGAGTAGCTGCTGATAATACATGTACCATATTTGCACGTAATCTCAGCCTATAAATTTAACACTGACTAAAGAGGTACTCTTCTATCATAGACACACTAATTATTAAATTTATGGAGAGAATTTGCAAAACTTAAACACAAATATATCTTCTCTTCTAAAACTTACATAAATACCATGGCACCTGAAAAAACTAAATTTAGCCCTATACTAATTTTCTACATTTGCTCTTTTCACCCATCCTCATTGTTCAAATGCAGTGTAAAGAAAACATTTGATCCTGTCCTTTCCTATTCATATGCAAACAAGCATATATACATGAATTTAAATGTTGCATATTTTTTCAATATTGTTATCTACTGAGAGGAAAGATGGAATTGTGTTCAGTATAATTTGTGAAAATTTTAAAATCTGTAAATTGGTGAAGTTGACAGATACATGTATTTCAGTGTGAAGGGATGGTGGAGGGGCCAGGATAGGGAATGATTAACTAAAGAAGAATTATTCTTGTAACTGAATGAATTTGCATTGAAAATATAGAAAATAAATCATTGATAATACATGTATATTAACAAATCATTGATTAAGCCTTGATGATTTGCTACTTGAGCTGCCAGTGCTATTGATTCATGTCTACACAATGAATTCCCACATGTTCAAATAACACTCTCTAGACATATTGAAATGACAGAGAACAAAATCAATAATGGTCTTTTTTCTGGGATATATACAGCAGAAAGAGAACGTTGGTTGTTGCCACGATGAATTCCCCGAGTCAAATTCAGTGGAATCCTGCTTGGTTGTATTGCCATCCATCAATGAAATCCCTGGCACAGCAGATAGTGGAGACTTGTGAACGACTATGCCATGCTGCCATTTCAGCTGAGGCTACAAATGACAGTGTAAGAACAATGCTGAATTTTCTCACATAATATAATAACAATTCTTAACTGAGTATAGCCCCTTTAGAATACAAATGAATCTAATCTCCCTTCAGATACTAAATTACTGATAATGTAATTATCTTTTCTTCAGAAAGTTCTGGTTCAGAAATTGAAAGTAGCATAATAATATCAGGTCTCGTGCATACACTCAAATTGTTGTGAGGGTCATATAAAGAAAATGTCTTTAATTTAGATTTCTTTACGTAGTACACCTGAATGGCTATTATACACAGTATCCCCTGAATGGCCATTATACAGGTATCCCATAAATGATCGTTGTACACAAGTACCTCTGAATGGCTATGATATACAGTAATGCCCTGAATGGCCATTATCCACAGTAGTCCCTCAAATGACCATTATACACAGCTATATACTGAATAATCATTATACTCACTTATCTCTTGAATGGCCATTATATACAGCCGTCCCCAGAATGGTCATTATACACAGGTAACCCTGAATGGCCATTATACACAGGTAACCACAAATGTCATTATATACAGGTTACTCTGAATGGTCATTATACACAAGTAACCCTGAATGGTCATTATACACAGGTAACCCTGAATGGTCATTATACACAGGTAACCCTGAATGGTCATTATACACAGTATCCCCTAAATGGCCATTATATACAGTAATCTCCTGAATAGCCATTATCCACAGCAATCCCTCAAATGACCATTATACACAGGTTGCCCCTGAGTGGCCATTAATCATGGGTATCCCCTGAATGGCCATTATCCACAGTAATCCCCCTGAATGACCATTATGCACACATACCCTGAATGGTTATTATATACGGTACTCCTGCAAATGACCATTATACATGTATATAATGAATAGCCATTATACACAGGTACCCCTGTCCATTGACCACAGTAATCCCCCTTGAATGACATTGACCACAGTAATCTCCCCTAAATGACCATTATAATCAGGTTCTACTATGCACATGTGAAAAATATGATTTAAATTTGTATTATACATGTGAACTTGTTTTGTAAGTGACATCTCCAAACTTTAGGTGGGTTTTTCATAGCAAACTCCAGACTGGAAACATAAACCTGAATGTTGTAAATCATTTTTGGTAAAAGATCTAGATGTTTTCCAAGACCACAATACATTTCTTTGCAGTTAATATAATCAGTCTTGATGCATTATTTCCATGGCCTAATTCCAAGGTGGTACAGCTATTAATATTTACAATGACATGTATCAGTATTACCAATCATGAAGCTACTTGTGACTGTTTTGTTTTTTTAAAGTTAAATTGGATTTACAGTGATGAAAGAAGTGTGAGCCTGGAACATTTGCCATATTTTAATTTGTAAAAATTTTCCTTTTTGGTTTGTGTTTATTATTGATCGATATATGAAACATTTTCACAATGAATCTAGATTTTGTAAAATATATACTCAGTTCTTGCTTTGATAAAATTGTACTCTATTTTATATGTAGCGCTTAAATTGTTGCTCTCATAACAAAATTTCTTTATGATGAAACATCAAGATCAGGATCCATGGGAGGTTGACTGCAATGGTGACAAAAAAATGTGTGTTGATTGATTTTTCTGTAACAATTTTGTTTATATTAATCATTCAAAAAAGAATGTAGAATATACATGTCAATCTTATTGCAAATATTATGATGTTTTTATTGTTGTTATAGAGTTTAACACCATTTTTCAGCACAAGATAGGCTATACATGGTAGCCAGTATTAATGGTAGAAGAAGGACCCGGGAAAACCCCCGGAAAGAACCAATGACCCACGAGAAGTTAAAGGCCAGCTTTCTCACATACCCACATTGGCCAAGCCCGGGACTTGAACCCATTCAGGCAAAGGTGAGATGGCAGTTATCTGTAATGGTGAGCACTTTAGACCACTTGGCCACTCTGGGCCCCTGCAAATATTTGAAGCAAAATTAATCACTGGTATGTTGAAGTAGCTTTCCACATGTTATTTGCATCATCAGTTTGAACATATTTTCATATTATTGAAATTATCTGTGAAAATCTTAGACTGTAATTTAAAAATATAATTTCTGTCTGTCAGATGTGCAGACTTTCATGCAACAAAGGGGTAAATTTTCCATCAAATATATAATCTTTTTGCAATTGGGGACAACTGGGAAAACTGAAGTCAGAGAAAAGTGATCTCGAACTCAGGTAAAACGATCTTTTTGTTCATAATATATTTTTCTATGGTATTGAAATTTTACCATTATTTTAGTCATGGAAATATGTTTACCTTTCCATGTGTCATTAACATTTGAAGTAGATACATATGTGACTTTGACCTCAAGGTAAAAGTGAGCATGTTGTCCTAATTTCATCATGAGTGATGCCAGTTATAATAAGAATCTATGAAGGGGCTTAGGAAATATATTCAAATGAAAAACTTAAACCTGAAATGCAAATAAACCTGTTGACAAGGCCATAGCCAATGCTGGAAAGTGACTGCACTGTCTCACTTCCCACTAAAATATGCTCAACAGTAATGAAATCTTAGACTGTTACTTTCAAAGCTAAGCTGTAACATTAATTGGCAGAGATGGAAAGTAACCAGTTTTCATGTGTCATTAGAGCAGAAGTAAAAAAAGAAAGTGGTACAACAAATTCATTGGTCATCTTGACCTTGAAGATAAAACCTTGACTTATGATACGACACAAACTGCCATCTCACAAGGCTGTAAAGTTCCAGATAAGAAGGGAAATTAAGATGGAAAACTTAAAACAATGAGCTGTGACCTTAATGTCAAAGATATAACTCCATTGTGGTGATTTTCCTACCTGCTATACCCAGTTTCATCTCATAATTTCAAACAAGTGTATAGCTATTGACTGGAAAAGAAATTGTGATGGAAAAATTTACACATTTAACTGTGACCTTCAACTTTAAGATAATGCTCCAAATGTGCATATGCTGGACAAAGCTTCCAATAATGATGTACATGTATAGGCATACCAAGTTGTATCCCTTGGCCTCTAGTGGCTCAAAAGGTAAGGAGTGGAAGGGAAAGGTTATGGAAAACATAAAATACTGATCCCTGTCCTTAATCTTAAAGAAATGACCTCCAGTGTTGTATGCAGCCCACCTTTTAGTCATGATATACAAGTATACCAAGTTCCATCCCATAATATCAAACTGCTTGAAAATTACTGCATGAAGAGAAATCATGGAAATCTTAAAATTATGAGCTGTGGCACACCATCTAATGATAATGTGAGGTTGTTGTTGATGTTGTTTTAGGGGTTTATCGCCATTTCTCAGCACAAGAGAGGCTATACATAGCAGCTGGTGGAGGAAGAACCCAGGCAAAACCCGGTAAGAACCACCAACCCATGGGAAGCCACTAGGAAGCTTTCTCACATGCCCACATTAGCTGAGCCTGAGACTCGAACCCATGCAGACAGAGGTGAGATGGCAGTGATCAGCAAGGGTGAGCACTTTAGACCACTAATGGCCACCTAGGGCCATACTGACCTCTAAACATATTTAGGCCTACATCCATAAAACTTAATAATTGACCACTACATATTTCCCCACCAAAAAAAACTAGTTCTTTCAGTGCCCCAGCTTTATAATGTGTAAGTAGCTTATACATGTACCAAGTTTCATTTCTCTGGCACAAATGGCTTGAAAGCTTTGAAAGGAAATGAATCATAGAATGTAGATTTGTAATAAGGTTGTGGTGAAAGTTTTTCACTTGCTTACATTTCCCTAAACAACTTAATAGATTTCTTCATACCTGCAATAAATAATTATGTAGCTTAGACAATTCATTTTTAGACATGAGCACTTGCTTCTTTTACTCAGGGGTCAAGGTCAGTCATAGAAAATTTTCATTATGGTTTTGGTTAATGTTTTTTATTTGCAATTGTTTCATAAACCCTTTGGTGGATTTTTTTTCCATGCTTGGGATGAGCCTGCACAAAACTGAGATAATTCATTGTGTGAAACATGCTTGCCCCTGTTGACCTTGGACTGAAGGTCACATGGTTTACTGCAGTGATTTCATTGTGGGCTGGACATACCATTCCAGGCTTGCTTGTTGACTTTTAAAAGTGACTTTGCCTCAGAAGGCAGAGGAGAAAATTAACTGAATTTGCTTTATGAAAATTGCTCTTCTTTGTGATACTATGATGGAATACCACAATCCTATCATTTGGTATTTGATTTCTTGTCTAAAACTGAAGAGCATCTATCTGTACATACTTCTATTATTTGAATTCATAGTTTGACTCAAACTTCGCTATCAGTATCATTATAGAGCTGGATATTTGGCAAATGCATCTCAAACAGCTTTGGAGATATTTTATTCTGAAGTTTTGAGGAAATCCTCTGAGTCTTGAAAGTTTGAATGCAGCATCTAGAAGCACTGAAACATTTAGCTCTTAGAAACCCAAGATACAAGACATTTTGTTTAATGTTGGTATTCTGAGTTAAATACATCAAACACTAGCTCTTTATGAGCTATTTACAAACATAACAGCAGTATTTCATAATTCAACAGACAGATTTACAGTGTAACAGTATACATGCAGACATTAGAGTGCCGATGGTAACATCAGACTTAAAAGACAATGCAACATTAGATAAAAGGCAATGCAACATTAGATCAAAGACAATACAACATTTGATAAAAGACAATGCAACATTAGATAAAAGACAATGCAAAAGCAAATTAAAAGATGGTACAACAGTAGATAAAAGATAGTACATCATCAAACTACAACACAAGATATTAATGTTTAAAAAGTGGTAATTTTGAGATCATTTTAACCAGAAGTTTACAAGTATTTATTTATCAATACATATACAGTCACTCATTCATTTAAAATTATTTAATTATTTTATTAACAAAAGCCTTGATTCACTGGTGTTTCAGACCAATTTAAAATTTTTAAGGCAGCAACTCAAATTTCTGTAAATGATTTTGCTCATTTGTTTTCTCCCTTGGATACTGTTCCATTGATTGTACTGCTTGAAATTATAATTAAAAAGTCTTAACATGAAATCACCACAATAATTTTTCAAGTAATATTGAAAATGTTATTATAAAATACTACAGTGACATTTAAAGGAAAAATGTACAAAAATATTAAAAAGTTCATCGTCTGATCTGATGTAATTGGTATCACCTCATTACTCCAAACCATCAGTATTTTCAAGACATGTAATTTGATTTTTATTCTTTTCTTCTTCTTACTTTTTACATTAGGACTGTTAAAGTATTTTGTCCCATATGCCAGGGATGTGTGGGGAGTATAATAAATTTGTCAAAAAAGTTGGTGTGAGCTTAGTATGAGACAAACATATCCTTTTTGAAAACATTTGCTAAAATTTTGAAAGAATCTGGTTGGACTCATGATTATGCATAGGCTGAGAAAATACTTTATATACGGAACTCACCTGTAATTTGGGCACAACTGCAAGCAAAATAGACCCAGATCTGTTAGCTATTATGCAATGCAGATTAAAGTCTATGTTGTATGCAACTATCCCCAATGTACATGTGAGTATATAGAGTATGGATAATGCTATCACTGTGTGTTGGTGATAATGGTATTTCATTTATTCATTCATGCATGACAATCATTACCACTGATGCATACACATTTAATTAATTTATTCATTCATGCATGACCATCGTTATCAGTCTGATGCATTCACATTTAATTCATTTATTCATTCATGCATGATCATTATCACTGATGCATACACATTTCATTCATTTATTCATTTATGCATGACCATCATTATCACTGATGCATACACATTTCATTCATTTATTCATTCATGCATGACCATCATTATCACTGACGCATACCCATTTCATTCATTTATTCATTCATGCATGATCATCATTATCACTGATGCATACCTATTTCATTCATTTAAGACATTTATTTCATCAGCAGTAGTATCATTATATTCTTCTGTAGAGATTTTGCAGTGCTGCTGAGTGGTTAATGTGCTAGACTTGTAAACAAAATGGCATAGGTTTGAATCCTAACATCAGATCAACCCAGGTCTGCTACCATGGTGCTTTCTTGGACAAATCACTTTATTGTCTTGGTACTAAATACATGTAACCTACTGGTGTTATTTTTATGTTAAACACCAAACCAAAATCAAACTTTTCTTGCTCTTTTAATCTTCTTCTGTTACATTTTTTGTTTGAACATTACTGCTATTAATTGGCATCATAGTGTTGAGGGAATAACAGCCATCCCCAAACAAAAGACTCTTTTTTATTTAGGAAATAAAATCAGTCTCCAAGCGAATGACTCCAGCACCATTCTAATTAGGAAATAACAGCAATCCCCAAGCAAAAGACTCTCAGTGCCATTCTAATTAGGAAAGAACAGCAACCTCCAAACAAAGACTTTCGGTGCCATTCTAATTAGGAAAGAACAGCAATCCCCAAACAAAGACTCTCAGTGCCATTCTAATTAGGAAAGAACAGCAATCCCCAAGCAAAAGACTCTCAGCACCATTCTAATTAGGAAATAACAGTAATTCCCAAGCAAAAGACTCTCACTGCCATTCTAAGTAAGAAATAACAGCAATCCCCAAGCAAAAAACTCTCAGCGCCATTCTGTTTAGGAAATAACAGCAATCCCCAAGCAAAAGACTCTCAGTGCCATTCTAATTAGAAAAGAACAGCAATCCCCAAGCAAAAGACTCTCAGTGCCATTCTAATTAGGAAAGAACAGCAATCCCCAACCAAAAGACTGTCAGTGCCATTCTGTTTAGGAAATAACAGCAATACCAAAAGACAAGACTGTCACCCCCGTTCTAATGCACTTTGGAAAAGCTTTGACAAAATATATAGCCATGTATTTGTATAGAATTAAACGATAATGATGGAGATTTATTGAAGTGTCAGTTTTTACCTAATCACTCACAAAGTAAATAAAGTTCAGAGAACTTTATGTTAACTTCGTGAGTGGTTATGTATCAATTTACACTTCAATAAATACCCAGCCATGATCATTTTAGTCCATCATATTCAAATTCTTTCTGTCATCAAATCAGTGGATTTCATCAACAAATCATTCAGCTATAGGTAGCTCATAGTTTTCTTTAAATAGTCTATTCTCACTGTACCTAGCGCCATCTTCGCTAGTGGAGGATCATTAACTCTTACATAGTATTATGCATAGGGTAGAGTGTCAGAGATTATTATAGTAAACTGAGGAACCTTTGTCACTTGGTTATTGATTTTTTTAAAGTTTGTTTTCTTACCTGGCTATTGGTTTTTTTTTCAACATTAAGTGAATAAATCTGTTGTTTTAGCATTCATTGTTTTTGCATTCAGATCTTTAGAAACCAAAACCATGTCCATTATTTGTGAGATCCCCAGTACTTATGTCATCTGACTGTCACCTTTGGTAACAGCTTTTAAACATTATCATAGCAAAAACACAGTAATTTATGGAGTTTGAGTGGGGTGTAAAGTCTGTCGTTTGCCTTGTGTGACTACAGATGTATATTGTGATAGTAGTTTCCAACTGTTAGGAATACAGAATGTCAACATTATACAGGTCATTACAGACACATCAACACTTCAGCGTTGGACTTAATTTGGATTTCTACTCAACTTTATTTAGAACTTTATATTATTAGGACTTGTGTCTATAATTCTTGGATTATTTTGGGATTTAATTTGCAATACTGTTCAGTTCTTTTTTTTTTCGTTTTCACTTTGTATTCTGGGGAAATAAATTAGTTGTTAAATTTTACAAAGATTGTTGCTTTTCACTCTTTTCTATTACTTATTTTAAGAGTGTAGACTTGTAACAGTATGAGGATGATGATGATGATGAATACAGTGGTCTATTATTATAATGCTGATATAGGCAAGGTCACTTTTTACTGGGATACCCTGATATAGGCAAGGTCACAATAAAATGGGATACCCTGATATAGGCAAGGTCACATTATAATGGGATACTGTGATACATGAAAGGTCACTTTATACTGGAATACCCTGATATAGGCAAGGTCACATTATAATGGGATACTGTTATACATGAAAAGTCACTTTATACTGGGATACCCTGATATAGGCAAGGTCACTTTATACTGGGATACCCTGAAATAGGCAAGGTCACTTTATGCTGGGATACCCTGATATAGGCAAGGTTAGCTTCTACTGGGATACCCTAATATAGGCAAGGTCACATTATACTGGGAAACTGATATAAACAAGGTTACCTTCTACTGGGATGCCCTGATATAGGCAGGGTCACATTATACTGGGATATAAGCAAGGTTATATTCTACTGGGACACCCTAATATATGCAGTATTGCCTTATACTGGGATACCGTGATGTAGGCAAGGCCACCTTCTGCTGGGATACCTTGATATAGGCAAGGTAACATTATACTGGGATACTGTGATATAGGCAAGGTCACCTTATAATGGGGTAAATAATATATGAAAAATATAATTCAATCAGTATAATGTGATCTTTGTCCAGAGTTGGTGCATATCAGGGAGAGCATTACAATGAGACACTTAACTGTTGTTATGATTATTATTATTATTGTGAAACCCTCTATATATAGCACACTTTTATATAACACAAATACATTATGGCTGTGGCCTAGCTTCCAAAATCTTAAAAATTCACCAATTTCTTGAAGTACTCTAAAGCTATAAATGAGAGTTTAATTTAATACTTTGGCAAAATGTGTTGTATTCTTGAAGACAAAATATCTAATCACTGCACCTTGCTTATTGTTCAAAGACATTAGCTCCATAAAAAGCTGGTAACTGTTAATCTAATTATTATAGTACCATGAACAATAAAGCCATTAAATCGTCTTTGTGTTTGTCTTTAATGCATCCTTTGTACAATTATTTCTCAGTCCAGGGTAAATAATAGCTTGACCAATCATCTGGTATAGGAGCCAAGCACCAGACCATGCAGTGGTCTGATATACACAGCCAAGCACCAGACCATGCAGTGGTCTGATAAACACAGCCAAACACCAGACACTGCATTGGTCTGATATACAAGGCCAAGCACCATACCGTGCATTGGTCTGATGTACATAGCCAAGCACCAGACTGTGCAGTGGTCTGATATACACAGCCAAGCACCAGACCATGCAGTGGTCTGATAAACACAGCCAACCACCAGACACTGCATTGGTCTGATATACACAGCCAAGCACCAGACCGTGCATTGATCTAATATACACAGCCAAACACCAGACTATGCAGTGGTCTGATATACACAGTCAAGCACAAGACAATGTAGTGGTCTGATATACACACCCAAGCATCAGGCAATGCAGTGGTCTGATACACACACAAGCACCAGACCATGCAGTGGTCTGATATACACACCCAAGCGGCAGACAGTCCATTGGTCTGATAAACAAAGCCAAACACCAGACAGTGCATTGGTCCAATATACACAGCCAAACACTAGACCATGCAATAGTCTGATATACACAGCCAGACACCAGACAGTGCAGTGGTCTGAAAAGTTTCTCAAACAAATGCTTAAATCAGTTATTTCTTCTGTCTATTTAAAGGAATAGACATGCAACCAATGACTTCTCAAAGTCATATGCAATACCAATCAACCAATGACGTCTCAGTCAAAGTCATATGCAGTACCAATCAACCAATGACTTCTCAGTCAAAGTCATATACAATACCAATGTGTTTGTAATCTGAATTGTCAGAAGTTATTTTGATCATTGCCATGTACATGTAGTCACATCCACTCACTGACACACACACACACACACCAACACCCATACACTCACCCCACACACACATCAGCTTCAGATCATTGAGATTTACAAAATGCCACTCAACATTGTAATGCTAATGTGTTGTGTGTAGTGTTGAACCCAAAATAGAACAGAACCATTTAAGTTGATTGGGTGAAGGGATATGCTGCTATAATGAAACATACTACTACCTGTTTTGCTCTACAGTAGTGCAAGGTCATAGTTATCCATACAAGTTTCAATGAATACATGGCTTTTTTATTTAGTTTTTCCTCTGCCTTGCAGAGAATGACTCAGATGTTTGTTTTTTTAAGATCACTCCTAACCCATGGTTTCTGCCCAAATATGGTTGAGGTATACAATACATCCATTGATTATTTATCTCACTGTGAAATCAGTACCCATGAATTTTTCTGTACAGAATTTTCAGGTTTAAAAACTGTCAGTGTCTAAGTTATTGTTGGTCAAAAATCAATCCCTTTTGTCGTATCCATCACATGTTTAATAAAAAAATATCAATGTGAGTGTTTTGTCAAGAAATTCAGTATTTGCAATTGAATTAAATCTAGGAGAAAATAGTTGCTAGAAACACCGAGCTGTGCTCAAAAACTGAAATACACCAAAATACACAGTTATTTACATCTTTTCGGTGTATATTTTGGTGGAAACCCCGATATTATGATTTGCAATTGTTTTAATAATAATAATAATAATATTAATAATAAGCAAAACATGTAATGACGTCACTCGGTCATACTTTATTTTACTTGATTGGACAGGTTTGATAAATCGCAAATCGGTCAGAATTTAAAATAAAATTGTTATGGTGAGAATCCAAATTGTGTATTTACATATTTCCAGTGGAAAGATCATATACTTATGTTTTTTAAAGTAAATAAAGAAGTAAGAGACATACAAACCATGGTAAAATCTGTCCAGTCAAGTTTAACCAAGTGACTAGTTACACGAATGGAGCTATAAATATAACAATACATGTATTAAAATATTCCTATAAAAATATTTTTTAATCGTTTTTTTTTTGCTTTTTATCATTATTCAGACATATCCAAATCTTAATACATTTATCTTCATAAGTATTATGGTACAAAATATGAGTATTTCGGTGTATTTTGTTTTTTTGTGTGTATTTCAGTGTTTCTAGTAACCCGGAGAAAAATTCTAGAATTCACTGTGCACATTTGTAATGGTATTACTGTAATGAAGACATTGAGAGTGACTGTTGAGAATGCATACTATTTACACTTCAGTTGGCAATTTTATTTTATATGCTTATATCATGTACCAATGCATGGGTCTCTGCAAAAGAAATAAATATATTAACTATGTGCTGTAATCACTGTTTTAAGTACCTGTCATCTGTGCCAGTTAGAGTTAGCAACTGCATCAATGAAGGTTGTTGTTCTGTGCCCCCCCCCCCGATATACAGTATTTTGTACAAGTAACTGGCTTACTTTGATATTGCAAGATACACCATACATAACACAATGGCACTCTTTGCACCCTGACTATTATGTTATAATGGGATTTTTCTGTACTATTATTATTATTATTATTATTATTATTATTATTATTATTATTTCTAACTTTGGACCTCATTCCTTGTGTGCAGCACATATGAAACAAAGTACTTTATCAATGTTCAGAGCACCACTACAAACATCTTAAAATTGGGGTGATTGTCCTTATGTTTTTAAGCGGAGGTTGTATATTAATCTTGGCAATTTATGTGACAATCAGTCAAACATATTTTAAGAGCAGTAATACATAACCACCTTCTATTCCAGGTCCCCAGTCAAAGCTAATTATTCCTTCCTCCAATTAGTACTGGATGGCTTAGAATTAATAAGAACATGATCCCAGTCTGACTCCTTAGCCATAGCCAACTTACAGAATATATTCCTCCTTTATTCTTAGACTACATGCATAGTACAGGTGTACCAGATTGCTTGTCGAAATTCACCTTCATTGTCCTCTTGTAACATTGATTAGGCCAATCTCATATCTTTTTGTGTTGATTGAGTATTAATCTCCACATTCCTTGCTTTATCTGAGTATTTTCTGTGTTCCATTTGTTAATTTTCAAGGGATTTTGTCATGCTTCAGTTAACTGTAATCTCCTTGTTTCTGGTGCCATAGTAATTATTGTCTACCTGTTTGGTTTCCAATATTGTTTTGTGTGAATTTTTTATATTACAGTGTGTGTAGTTAAGAAGAGGCCCAGAGACATTCTAAGGGACATGCACCCCACCTGCCTATCTTGCACTGGTTGTGCACACATAAGCCAGATGTACAGTTTATTGTTTTTGGACAGATCAAGTGTTGTCCAACAGAAAGGAGAATGGCCACCACTCATCTCCAAGAGGGTCAAGTAGGGATCAGCAATCCCATTTGCCAAGGAAGATAGTAGGGTTATCCCCATCACCCTCAATGTGCAGCAGGACAACAGTAACCTCAGTTAGATGTCTTCCTCCCAGGAGAGAGATACTGGAAAGAACAGTTCATCTTGCCTTGTGAGCAGGCTCGAGGCAACAGTGTTGTTTACATCATAGTGGACTCAGATGAATTTCTAGAGAGTCCAGTAGCAACAGTCCTCCTCCCCTTCCATTAGGGTCAGCTGTTTCTTCCCCAATGTCAAGCTGGCTGTTGAAGTAGGAGGAAGTTTGGACATTCGATATTGCTGAGAACGAATTTTACCATATCTTTCCCCCAGACTTGAGTGCTAATCCTTCTGGTGCTGAGGTCAATAAGATTCTCCAGTATGGAGGGGCTTCTTGGGGCCTCCTATCATTCAGTTCTGCTGCTGTCACACTCTGTGATGGTCTGGGAGCCTATACATGGAAGTTTTGGAGCTAAGTTGTGAACATTAGTGACAATTGCCTTCTATCTCTCTTAAGTAACCTCCTTCAGTCATTTTCTTCAGTGGTGCTTCTGTGCATGCTGGAGGCGGTAGTGAAGACACTGTGTCATGTGTATTCCATATTGATCACTCTGTCGGTGGGGCTTCTTCACCTATACAGGTATGTCACTTTGGAGGCATCCAAGGTTTTGTTGGACCATGGCAAGAACTGTATAAGGAATGCACTGCTCCTGGCAGAGATGCTTTTCAGAAGCCTCATCCCCTCCATAGCATAACAGGATTTGAGGGACCAGCAAAATGAGTCTTTGGTAATGACTCCACAGTCTCATAAGCAGCATCCGTTCTAAATTTCCTCACTCTTTGCTCACTAGGGAAGGCAGTCAGAGAGAACACTGGAGAAAAAATCTTCAGACTATTCCCCATTCCCAAACGGGAGAAGGTTGACCTTAGGGAGCTGCACCCTGTCATGGAGTGTCTTCCTCTTTCCAGCATTCTGGTAGGTGCTTGTCTAGCCCTCATTTCAGGAATTTGGCTGGGTCAGCTTAGCTTTAAGGTATTGGACCACTAATCAGTTTGCTGTGAGGGGAATAAAAAGTTGAGTACGGAATATTTTTAAATGCACACATTGGAATGTAAATGGATCTAATTTTTTTCCATGGTACATTTCATAAACTTCAATATACCTACTATAGTGGACAAAAAAATACTTTTAGTTGACATCCTATATTTCATTTTCTGCTGACAAAATAACATGTACTTGTGGTGCAAGGCTGTTTTATTAGACCAGTGTATGTCCAGTTTAGCAGCAAAAAGCACTTGAAAATGCTACGAAACACATGTTTTCAAGGTTGAAAGAATTCTTTGACTCCGTTGAATGGAAGCATGAATGGCTTATATTCCAGTCTAATGAAGCATTAACATTAACTTCTATGGGAACAAATTAGTTGTCCAATCTCTTAAAGGATGATTACCAGCTTTGTTTCTGGGAACATCCTCCCTGTCATAGACCACCTCCTTCTTCCACCAGTCCAAACTGGGGCAGTTAAGGGGGCAGATACAAACCCCAAACTGCAGAAAGATGCAGTCAAGATAGCATGAAATATTCAAACTCTGGGTTTATATCCCTGGATATTTTTGGTGTCAAAAAAGCAGAATATTCTGGCTCATAATCAGTCTTTCCACCTGAAACAGATTCCTTCAGGAAGAATGTTTCAAGATGGAGACTACCACCTTGATCAGGAATGTCATTAGACTCTGTGACTGGGCTGTCTTCAGCAGTCAGTTGTGGGTTATTCACAATGAAACTGAACAACAAGCTTCTCCTTTATGTCTCCCCAGTACTAGATGAGAGGGAATAGGTAGTGGACCATTGCAGTCTAAAGTGTGATCATCTGTACACATACACCATTGACCTCCTTTCAGAATAATTCTACAGGTACTCTACCAAGTCATTATCTCTACTTCATCATCTGGTACTTCCCCTGTGGCCTCACTGGTTGTAGTTCAACAACCTATTCAACCTTTAGGTAGACGAGCCCACTGAGGAGGAACCAGCCATCCCAGCATGGGGGCTCACAAACTGCATCATCCAGGGTAAAAGACATTCTACTAGGGTTTATTATGCAAGATGAAGAATCTTCTGTAATTGGTGCAGTAGTAAGTTGTTGATGCAACTACTCTGCTTTAAATGCAGTTGCTGACTTGCTTCTCTTCCTTTTCAAGGAAAAGTATGTTATGTGTCCACTATTAAGGGCTGCAAGGCAGCCATTTCTAACACTCCCAGGTTCTCTAGGAGTTAATTCTGACATTGAGTCAGGTATCAGATATTTTGAGCTTCAGGGACTGTTATTTTGCTCACTGATGTGAAAATGTAATATATTTTGTGTTATTTGGACATTGTCAGAACCCCCTTATGAACATTTGAATGGAGTTTCATTTGAATACTTTACCCTTAAGACTGCTTTCCTGCTCCTAATGTCAGCAACGAAAAGGACCATGCTTCATTCCTTGTCAGAGGAAAAGGGTTGTTTATGGTTCAATAGTATAATGACCTGCTTTCAGTTCTTTGCCAACCTAGGTTTTTGGGGGGCACCAGACAGATGCCCCTCTCACTTCCAAAAAAAATAAAAGTTTTTATGTGTATATGTTCCCCCTCAGAGGTGTTGTAAGTGTGTTTATTTTGAAATAGAATTTTGCTCCCAATTTTTGTGGAGTATTTCTTTTTTTCCCTAGTGTTTTCTAAAAAGTGAGTCTTCCTCACCGGTTTAGTTTACCAGTTTGGAAAAGACCGCATCTTTTTTTTTAACAGTGACCCTTGCCAAGGGGTCCCTATGTCCTATGTGTGCTATCTGTATGGTGCTATATTGTATGTATGCTATAGATATCTGTGTTAGGACGGCACAATGATCATATTCTTCTTAGAGTTTCTTTACAAATTGAATATTTATTTAATTCAATATTTTTGAATTTCGTATAAGAAACGGTGTGATAAGGAGAATTAAAGGAAAAAAAAGAACCTAATGTTTTACTGAGTGCAGGATTTATGTGTCGTTTCTTATTTTTGCTGGTTTGAAAATAGGAGGTTGGTGGTAAAGACAGTCCGTGAGGTTCCACAAGTCTTTATTTATTTTGTAACTTGCTTCACCCCACTAGACCTGGCCTTACTCCAGTTTTACTCCTCTATTTAAAAGTTCCAAATATAAAAAGTAGACAAAAACTAATTCATTTTTAATAGATTTGTTAGTATTTCCTACAAATTCTTCCTGGAATCTCTTTAAAAAACCATTAAGAACAATTCCCTTGTGTTCATGTTTGTTTGTCTATATCCAACCTAGGTTTCTGGCTAAGAATCAGCTACCTTCAATAACTCTACATCCTAATGAAATTCCCACTCACAGTCATATCTGTGCTTGGGATGATCAAGATAGGCTGCTTTGCCAAGGTATGGCTTTATGGTTTTATCTGGCTTCCTCTAAAGAGGGAAGAATCATCTATTCTGTGTCTCAAGGGTTGCTGAGTTGTTGTGCAGAACATGAAATTAATACAAAAGCATAGTTATATGTATGAGCTTTATTAAATGAAAATTTTTGTAAACAATGCAGTTTCTTTTCTTTTACTGATCTTAATAGAATGTCCAGTAGTCTTAAATGGTCCTTGTTTTCTGAGTCACAGGACTCGACATTAATATAACTGAAGTCAAATCAACCTTTAATTTTGTTGTACCATGGTACAGGGCACTGGATCTATCAGCTAAATCAGGGAACTTTAGGTGTTTGGCTTATTCTTCTGGCTTATTCTTCTTTGTTGTTTGTCCATTTTCTGTGTTCCTGCAGCTTTTCAGATTTGTTGATGGATGATAAACAAAGTTAAAATAAATAAACTCATGAGTCATATTGATCATCTGTTATGTTCAATGGTATGGAACCAAGTATTGCAGGACTGTTTGCATTTTAGTGTTGTTGACAGTAATTAATTTAACCTGCCAGTATAGGACCAGTCATGCAGTATATGTGAACACATTTTTTAGACAGTCTTTACATCAGAAATAACAAGTCTCATTAAATGAGCTTAAGCGGATGAGTTGTCTCTTTCCAGGTATTAAGGTGAAGTCCCTTTGAATGAGATTAGATTTTAGGTCTTGGGACTTGGATACTTATTTGGAAAGGTACTTGATTTGTAGAGGTAAATTAGCACATGCTCACACACTTTTCTATATACATTGTTCCAGTCTGACTACAGTTGTATTTGTGTACAACTGTGTGTAGGCTTTGAGTAACATTGCTTGTATGCTCTTTTGCATATATATTTCTTCGTATTTTTCACATTGTTTAAGCAACAACTCGGAGAATGAAGAGGAATACTTTTAATTTCCATTCTTTGGAAAAGTGGGAGGTCCGATGGACTCTGACAAGTTTATTTCTTGGGTCCAGTTGGGAAATTTGCAGGTCCTTTACCTCGGACCACCACTGTTTTCAGGCCTTGATATTGACAGAAAACTCTAGAATATGATTAGATTATTTTTGCATATGTTCACATGGATTTTTAAAATTAATTCCTCTTCTGCCAGGGACGAGATAAACAGGACAGTATATGTAGCTTTTATATGGATTTTATTTTACATAATTACTTTTCAGTTGACTCCAGACCTGCGTAGAACAGCATCAGCATCTAATATAATTCTGCAGAGGTCAAGATCTGTGGTGTTCAGAGACACCATCAAGTGGGAGAAGTTTGCAGATGGATTTCCCAACGTTTTTATCCAAGATGTCAAGCAAATGGCAGGGAAAGATGGTAACAGTGTTAATTGCTAATATTGTCAGTTTTTCAGATATTACAGTCCTCTTATTTTGAACTTTGTGGGGAACTCGTGATCTTTTGTTTGTATCAGTATTCATGGGATGTCTGTATTCACTGGGTACCAGTATTTGTGGGGTACCAATATTCAATGGTTACCAGTGTTCATGGATATCAATATTCTTGGGATGTCTGTATTCGCTGGGTACCAGTATTTGTGGGGTACCAATATTCATTGGGTACCAGTATTCATAGATACCAATATTCATGGAGTACCAGTATTTATGGGATACCAGTATTTATGGGATACCAATATTTATGGGAAACCAATAGTTATGGCATACCAATATTCGTGGGGTACCATTATTTTATGATTACTACAAATTACAACTTTGAAAACCTAATGAATGTTGGTCATTCTACAGAAATTGTAGGATTCTACAGAAATTGTAGGACCACCGTTAATGAATTTACCCACAAGGATATAACTTTTTTTGAAGTATACAAAATATTGGAAGCTTTAATTTACTGTGACATAATTTGTGTTACCTGTCATGATTAAAATTTGCAATTACAAGCTTGTATCATCTCATCAAAGAGAAAGTCCCTTGATCTTAATTTTACTACATGAAATAAATACTGCTATATAATAATTTCATTGTTGGTAACATCATGGAAAGGTAAGATAGATCACTGCATCTATTTCGTCATTTTACATATTTTCTCCAAATATACTGAAATCGGTAATAATAACATTACCATGATGTTACCAATAGAAAATATTATAAATTTCTAGTGTTTTTATGACTAGTTTTAAGCTCATCTCTTCAAAGGCCAGACTAAGCACATGGGATTGACCTGTACCAGGCCATTGTACATTTTTTGTTGTCTGTCCAACAACACTGGTTTGTGAACAGTTTAGAGGCTTCATTTCTGATCTAATTTTGATTAAGCTTGGTGTGTGGGCATATTTCATCTAGATCTTGGAGATGTTGGGAAAAAAAACATAAGTTGCTTGTTTAAATGGTAGTTTATTAAATATTTTGAGCTATTTGTAATTGCAACACTGTAATCTAGGAACTCGTATCAGTTAAAATTTATTACATTGTATAGTTTGAATTCATATGGACTAAATACACGGTGTAATGACCAAGAAGGTCATACAGTCTTAAACTAGATTTTATATTTGTTGTATTTCAGCATACACATTGATAGTCAGCACTCTGACATTAATTTCAAGGTCCATGGTTATAACTCTGATTTTTGTCTCTCATTATTGTGGACATATTAACACAAACATATATGAATGGATTTTTATCAAACTTGGATTGATCTAAAGATTGTTTTAAGTGAGTACCAGTTCAAGGGACATAACTTCATTTTTGGAACTAAAATGGTGTGTAGATACAATCTGAACAATAATAATTATGGATTTTAATCAAACCTAACATGTGCAGATATTTTGACAGCATCTGAGAGTAGTTCTGAGATTATTTGTCTATTACATCAGGTTCAAGATCAGGCATATGACTAAGATGTTTGCATATATCTTGTGAATATTTACACACTGTGCTCATTTTTTGTGAACATTTTCAATCAATCTAACAGAGAATATGTTTGTTTGACCTACTTTGGTAGGGAGCCAGTCAGTTGGTAAAGCATCTGTTTCCTAAAACAAGGCTTGTGAATTTGATACTGTCCCAAGCAAGCCAAGCTGCCTCATCGTCGTATTTCCTGAGCATGATATAGCCAGTAATGTACTAAAGGTGTTGCTAAAGCAACCAACCTAATTCAGTATGTCAGAGTTCACCCAAATATCTCATCTGTCTTCAAATACTGCCAGATATAAGTAAAAGAATGAAAGGAAGGAAGAAGCTGTCTTATTGTGGATTCCTTTCAGTTTTTTTCCTGCAACTGAGTATTTGTCCATTTGGAGGGACTTTTTGTTTTTAGCTTACGTGGCCATAAGGCTGTATGAACTTATGTATGGCCCTGCGTATGCTGTTTGTCTGCTGTCATGTGTTGTAAAACACATTGCTAACTACTGGACTGATGTCAATCAGATTTGACAGGATTGTTCCCCAGAACATACCGTATCAAACGTTTCTTAGGACATCCTTGCAGCTGTGTAGTTTCCATAGCAGCAGGGTGGAAAATCTATCTATGATACTTATCTATCTTCAAATATGGCTCTCTGTTACTAATGTACTGTACATGCAAGTACGGTTTGCTGTTACCAATATGCTGAACATGCAAGTTTGGCTTGCTGTTACAGATTTGCTGAACATGCAAGTTTGGCTTGCTGTTACAGATATGATGTGCATGCAAGTATGGCTTGCTGTTACAAATATGCTGTACATGCAAGTATGGTTTGCTGTTACAAATATGCTGTGCATGCAAGTTCAGCTTGCTGTTACAAATATGCTGTATATACAGGTATGGCTTACTGTTACAATTATGCTGTACGTGCAGGTATGGCTTACTGTTACTGATATTCTGTACATGCAGGTATGGTTTGTGTTACTAATATACTGTGTGTGCAAAAGAGAACTGTTATAGAACAACTTTCACTTCTAAACTGCCTTACAGTATCAGACCACTTTATGATAAATTCACTTGAAAACTGCCTTATCCTTTCAGACCACTTTATGATAAATAGAGTTCAAGCATGAACATCTTTTGCACCATAATTCAAAATAATGTCATGCACCATCACTTCATCTGGAATTACAAAAAATAGAAACACAGTTAATCTACATGTCAAATAACACCAATTTATACAAAATATTTCTAAACAAGCTCACATGATCTTTCAACCCAAGACACTGGCATTTTTACTGCATGTGCATTTTAGTCCGATGTATGTAAATGAAGCCTTGTCATTTCACAGAAACACCTGAATAAAAGCAAATCATGTTTGGCATGTACATTTATGTGGGAGGCAGTCAAGGGTCAAAGATGCAATATTTGAAGCTATCATGACATTTTTTTAATACTTTTTGAACCAAGCTTTACATGTGCATTCCTAGGAAGATACATTACATATGTAGCAAAGTTTAATTTACTGTTTCTGAGTCAAGTTATGGAGGGAGTGGGTCAGTGTTGTAGGGCACATGTCAGCAAAGCATGGTGATTTGCCTTGTTGAACCATGGAAGTTCCTTTAGTTGTGTTGTCAAAAGATTTTTGCAAGCTTTACCAGAAACTCTGAACTCAGAATATTTGTTTATTGTGTGGACATATGTATCTTACAAGCACAGATCTAGTACCTAGAGAATTTTATATGAATAGAATGATGGAATGTATTCCTTTTTTCTTTTTGCAGTTATCTTCCTTGGCAGTTTTCACTCTCCTGAGATTATTTTTGAGCAGCTGTCAGTCCTGATCATGTTCCCAAAGTGAGTACAGTATGCCAGTCTATATTTGTACAGTATGCCAGTCTATATTTGCACTTCTTGAAACAAAACCCAGTTGATTTTATGAAGTAGCTCAGTTCAGAGCAGCTGACCAATTAACCACTTTTCACATTAGTCTGTTTTACTAAAATCTTTTGAGACTGAATGCACCATCTTGAGGTGTCTCTGTGTCACTGATGCACAATATGCATACTCCAGCTATTGAATAAACTGAGAATGGTTTCCTCAGACAAAGACTTTTAATACTTGTGAGTGCTATTGGGTCTTAAATACTTGTGTTATTGGGTCTGTGATACTTGGGGTGTTATTGGGTCTATGATACTTGCGGTGTTAATGGGTCTTAGATACTTGGTGTTTTTTTGGAAGAACTGTTAAGTTCTGATAGGTTATTTCATGCAGTCCTTACCTTTAAATAAGCCGGTATATAGATTTTAAAATACAATATAAAAAAACCACCATAGTTATCTCATTTTCTTTGCCAAATCTTGAAGAATTTATTATTATTTTGATCTTAATTATGATCTTTTTGGTAGTTTTTCGCTTCCTATAAATTATCAGTTTTTCTTCATTTTATTCTGCCTTCAACTTCATTCATTTTGTTTTCTCATCAAAACATTTTTGCAAGAAGCACTGCCCCAACTATGTAGCATTATAGAGGTAAATAGATAGACGAAAAATGTACTTTATAAAGGTAAATAGGTAGACATAAAAATATACTTTATAAAGGTAAATAGACATATAAATGTACTTTATAAAGGTAAATAGGTAGACATAAAAATATACTTTATAAAGGTAAATAGACATATAAATGTACTTTATAAAGGTAAATAGGTAGACATAAAAATGTACTTTATAAAGGTAAATAGACATATAAATGTACTTTATAAAGGTAAATAGGTAGACATAAATGTACTTTATAAAGGTAAATAGGTAGACATAAAAATGTACTTTATAAAGGTAAATAGGTAGACATAAAAATGTACTTTATAAAGGTAAATAGGTAGACATAAAAATGTACTTTATAAAGGTAAATAGACATATAAATGTGCTTTATAAAGGTAAATAGATAGACATAAAAATGTACTTTATACAGGTAAATAGACATAAAATGCAGTTTATGAAGATAAATATACATATAAATGAGCTTTTTAAAGGTAAATAGATATAAATATGCTTTATAAAGGGAAATTTATATATATAAATATATATATATATATATATACAGTGGTCCCCCTCTTGAATGGTTCCCCTTACCAGCGGCCACCCGCTCCTTACGGCCAGAATCCGTCAGCACCAACAAGTTTGTGTTCAAAAGTACCCCTCACAAAAGGCCACCCCGCTAACATGATCAGCAGCCAGCATATTAGTGCAAAAATATAAAATTTACCCCTCACAAGCGGCCACATTTTATTTTGTAATATGTATCCAGAACCATTATTTTATTCATAACATATGTTAAGTAATCCAATTTCTGTTTCCTGATGTCAGGTTTTCGCTACTTAAAGAAGTGTTGACTAAAGTACATGTACCACTAAGGTTAATATTAAATCATTTACACCTCATGAGAAGCCACATTTATTCCATAAAGCCAAGAAGGACTCAAATTTTAATCCATACAAAAAGGTAAGCATATGTAATCCGATTAGCCTTACTGCTGTGTTATCATGAGATGCCCTGTTTAATCACTCTGATAATTGTTAAGATTACAATTATTGAACAGTAGTAACAGCTGAGAAGTGGCAGTATTGATGTACAATACACAAGTCAGCAGGAAAATGGTTTGATAGCCTTTATGGCTTCCCTTAGTAAGATATTGAGTTTGTTCACTTTCATAATTAGTGGCTATTATTACTGACAATAATTGTCAAGTTTACAAATCCAAACGGCCGCGAGGTGCTATTGTTCAGGTCAAATTTGTGTACATATCGAAGCCGTTTTGGCTTCTCTCACTTAGTGTAAAGAAATATAAACATTGTAGGATACCAGACTGCGACTGATGAATCACGTGACAAGATCGCTACTTTTAAAAACACATAGCATTTTGTTTAAATGCAGAAAAATTGTTTTATCAGTCTTGTAATTGGCAACATTGATGATTACAACCATACATAATTGTCAAGATCATACCAGGGTCAGCAAAGGCTAAAAATAGATTTTGTGCAGACACACACACAGAGAAATTAACCTTGAACAAAACAGGATACCAGACAAAGACCGAAAAATCAGGTGACAACACATTTATCGCTTCCTTTACGAAGAAGGCATTTTGTCCGCTCTACAAACGTTTCATCTGCATAATTAAATCGCATACAGTTAGCAACATTCAAATAAATCATTAGCAAACATTAACATGTCATCATGTAAACAGAGATGATTATTTTAGAAAAAAGTCGGTTATTCTACTGGGCGACATTGGGTGAAGTGGGGAGGGGGGACTTGCCGAACAATTTTAGGTAGAAAAGACTCAAATAAAACAATTTTGTGTTGAAAAGACTCGAATAAACAACATTGTAACCGATAAGGAGGTTATTCAGCAGCAGTGGGAAAATTGAGCAGATGGGAAGAGAATTATGTATGTACCAAGATTTAAATGACGTATGAATGATTTTGCAATGTGCATGACATCAACACCTGCTCACATGTTACGCTTACACCAAGAATAAGAACTATTAATGCATATTCAGTTGAAATAAGTCTATTATTATAACAAGAAGAACCTTTTAATAATTAATGTTACTTTTAAATGAATATATTAAATGAAGATATTAAATGCTTTGAAGAATGTAGCTTTCTTAGTACGTACATTACATGTACTTCTCACAAAAAATTTAGTTCCTCTCTGGAAAGGCCACCCGTCTTATAAGCACACTTTACGAGTGCAGAAGGGGTGGCCGTATAAGAGGGGGACCACTGTATGTATATATATATATATATATATATATATATATATATATAAATGTGCCTTATAATGGTAAATAGATATCATATAAGTACGCTTTATAAAGGTAAATAGACATCATATAAGTATGCCTTATAAAGGTAAATAGATAGACGTCATATAAGTATGCCTTATAAAGGTAAATAGATAGACATCATATAAGTATGCTTTATAAAGGTTGTTGTTGTAGGGTTTAATGCCATTTTTCAGCACAAGATAGGCTATACATGGCGGCCAGTATAACTGGTGGAGGAAGAACCTGGGAAAACCCCGGAAAGAACCACTGACCCACGAGAAGCTACTGGCAAGCCTTCTCACATACTCACATTGGCCTAACCCGAGACTCGAACCCATGCGACAGAGGTGAGATGGCAGTGATCCATAACGGTGAGCACTTTAGACCACTCGGCCACTCTGGGCCTCCCTTTATAAGGTAAATAGATAGCCATAATATAAGTATGCTTTATAATGGTAAATAGATAGACATCGTATAAGTATGCTTTATAAAGGTAAATAGACATCACATAGTATGCTTTATAAAGGTAAATAAACATCATATAAGCATCCTTTATAAAGGTAAATAGATAGACATCATATAAGTCTGCATTATAAATTAAATAGACTTCATATAAGTATGCTTTATAAAGGTGGTAATGTACACCTGGGTAAGGTACTGTACAATGCATACTGGGCAAGGTACTGTACAATATATACCTAGGCAAGGTACTGTACAATGCGTACCTGGGCAAGGTACTGTATAATGTATACCTAGGCAAGGTACTGTACAATGCATACCTGGGGAAGGTACTGTGAAAGATTTGGCAAAATATAATTGGAATGTCTTTGTATGTAATAATACACCAAAACAACCAAAGCTTATTTATGTCTATTTACCTTTATAAAGCACATTTATATGTGCATTTTTTTACCTTCACAAAGAAATATTGTTATGTCTATCAATTTACCTGTATAAAGCACATTAATGTGTCAATTTACTTTTATAAACCAAATTTATATATCTATTTACTTTTATAAAGCATACTTACATGATGTCTCTCTATTTATCTTTTGGGGGTTGAGGTCTTACTACCTAAATAATGGCACTGTGTTGCGTGTTCTGTGGTCGACTAACATTGGAACAAGAAGTCAAACTTTCAGGAGTATCTGATACGCTTGGCAGCTCATGTTGATGCTTTTCTACGAGTTAAAGTCATGTTGCTTTAGTTGGACTTTACTTACTTTGATGTCTTTTTCCTAATAAATTCAAATTCTGACAGAAGCAGAAAAACATGTTTGCATGTTCCGTTATGAAATGAATAAAAATAAACTAATATTGAATAAAGTGTTTAGATAGCTTGTTTTGTTCATGATACTTATCATCCTTTTAACCAATTTCAGTATTCCTGGCTTCCATCGCACTCCAGCCAACTGAATTGTAGGTCAATGGAACTTAAAAACACATTTTTACTTCTGTCAGCAGATATGGACAGACAGTCAGTTCATCACTGATATTAAATGCTGACATGGACAGACAGTCAATTCATTATTGATGTTAAATGCTGACATGGACAGACAGTCAATTCATTATTGATGCTAAGTGCTGACATGGACAGTCATTTCATCACTGATGTTAAATGCTGACATGGACAGACAGTCAATTCATCACTGTTAAATGCTGATATGGACACTGTCAATTCATCACTGTTAAATGCTGACAGGGACAGACAGTCACTTCGTTACTCTTGTTAAATGCTGATATGGACAGACAGTTAGTTCATTATGGTTGTTAAATGCAGACATGGACAGACGGTCAATTCATCATTGTAAAGTGCTGACATGGACAGACAGACAGTTCACCACTGTTAAATGCTGACATGGACAGAGAGTGAATTTATCACTGTTAAATGCTGATATGGACAGACAGTCAATTCATCACTGTTAAATGCTGACAGGAACAGACAGTCACTTCATTACTCTTGCTAAATGCTGATATGGACAGATAGTCAGTTCATTATGGTTGTTAAATACTGACATGGACAGACAGTCATTTCATCATTGTAAAGTGCTGACATGGAAAGACAGTCAGTTCATTACTCTTCTTAAATGCTGATATGGACAGACAGCCAATTCATTATTGATGTTAAATGCTGACATGGACAGACAGTCAATTCATCACTGTTAAATGCTGACATGGACAGACAATCATTTCATCACTGGTGTTAAATGCTGATATGGACACGCATTCATTTCATCACTGTTAAATGCTGGTATGGACAGAAAGTCAGTTCATCACTGATGTTAAATGCTGACAGGGACAGACAGTTCATCACTGATGTTAAATGCTGGTATGGACAGAAAGTCAATTCATCACTGATGTTAAATGCTGAAAGGGACAGACAGACAATTCATCACTGTTAAATTCTGACATGGACAGACAGTCAATTCATCACTGTTAAATGCTGACAGGGACAGACAGTCAATTCATTACTGATGTTAAATGCTGATATGGACAGACAATCGATTCATCACTGTTAAATGCTGACAGGGACAGACAGTCACTTCATTACTCTTGTTAAATGCTTATATGGACAGACAGTTAGTTCATTATGGTTGTTAAATGCTGACATGGACAGACAGTCAGTTCATCCTTGTAAAGTGCTGACATGGACAGACAATCACTTCATTACTCTTGTTAAATGCTGATATGGACAGACAGTCAGTTCATTATTGATGTTAAATGCTGACATGGACAGTCAGTTCATCACTGTTAAATGCTGATATGGACAGACAGTCAATTCATCACTGTTAAATGCTGACATGGACAGACAGACAATTCATCACTGTTAAATGCTGACAGGGACAGACAGTGAATTTATCACTGTTAAATGCTGATATGGACAGACAGTCAATTCATCACTGTTAAATGCTGACAGGGACAGACAGTCACTTCATTACTCTTGTTAAATGCTGATATGGACAGATAGTCAGTTCATTATGGTTGTTAAATACTGACATGGACAGACAGTCAGTTCATCATTGTAAAGTGCTGACATGGAAAGACAGTCACTTCATTACTCTTGTTAAATGCTGATATGGACAGACAGCCAATTCATTACTGATGTTAAATGCTGACATGGACAGACAGTCAATTCATCACTGTTAAATGCTGACATGGACAGACAATCATTTCATCACTGGTGTTAAATGCTGATATGGACACACATTCATTTCATCACTGTTAAATGCTGGTATGGACAGAAAGTCAGTTCATCACTGATGTTAAATGCTGACAGGGACAGACAATCAGTTCATCACTGTTAAATGCCAGTATGGACAGAAAGTCAGTTCATCACTGATGTTAAATGCTGACAGGGACAGACAGTTCATCACTGATGTTAAATGCTGGTATGGACAGAAAGTCAGTTCATCACTGATGTTAAATGCTGACAGAGACAGACAGACAATTCATCACTGTTAAATTCTGACATGGACAGACAGTCAATTCATCACTGTTAAATGCTGACATGGACAGACAGTCAATTCATCACTGATGTTAAATGCTGATATGGACAGACAGTCAATTCATCACTGATGTTAAATGCTGATATGGACAGACAGTCGATTCATTACTGTTAAATGCTGACATGGACAGACAGTCAGTTCATCACTGATGTTAAATGCTGACATGGACAGACAGTCAGTTCATCACTGTTAAATGCTGACATGAACAGATAGTCAGTTCATCATTGTAAAAGTGCTGACATGGACAGACAGTCAGTTCATTACTCTTGTTAAATGCTGATATGGACAGACAGTCAATTCATTATGGTTGTTAAAGGCTGACATGGACAGACAGTCAGTTCATCACTGTAAGGTGCTGACATGGACAGACAGTCATTTCATCATGGTTAAATACTGATATCAACAAACAGTCAGTTCATCAATCAAAATTTATCTTCCTTATCATCTAATACCCACCATGTGTTAGGCTGTGATAAACTTTGTATTTTATTGTAAGTGAAAATTTTGAAATCTTAAATTTAATGGAAATTAAACTTTTAATTTAGCACCACTGAGACAAGTAAAGCACACATTTGAACAGAAACAGGAAACTCTTTTGTGGCTGCATTTCAAACAATAAACCTAAAACTGATACTTCCTATAGAATGATCACTGGAGTCAGCTTAAGTAATGGCATCAAAATGAGTTGATGTAAGTAATGGCATCAAAATGAGTTGACATAAGTAATGGCATCAAAATGAGTTGATGTAAGTAATGACATCAAAATGAGTTGACATAAGTAATGGCATCAAAATGAGTTGATGTAAGTAATGACATCAAAATGAGTTGATGTAAGTAATGGCATCAAAATGAGTTGACATAAGTAATGACATCAAAATGAGTTGATGTAAGTAATGGCATCAAAATGAGTTGATGTAAGTAATGACATCAAAATGAGTTGATGTAAGTAATGGCATCAAAATGAGTTGACATAAGTAATGACATCAAAATGAGTTGACATAAGTAATGACATCAAAATGAGTTGATGTAAGTAATGGCATCAAAATGAATTGATGTAAGTAATGGCATCAAAATGAGTTGATGTAAGTAATGGCATCAAAATGAGTTGATGTAAGTAATGACATCAAAATGAGTTGATGTAAGTAATGGCATCAAAATGAGTTGATGTAAGTAATGACATCAAAATGAGTTGATGTAAGTAATGGCATCAAAATGAGTTGATGTAAGTAATGACATCAAAATGAGTTGATGTAAGTAATGGCATCAAAATGAGTTGATGTAAGTAAGACATCAAAATGAGTTGATGTAAGTAATGGCATCAAAATGAGTTGACATAAGTAATGACATCAAAATGAGTTGACATGTAAGCATCAAAATGAGTTGATGTAAGTAATGGCATCAAAATGAGTTGATGTAAGTAATGGCATCAAAATGAGTTGATGTAAGTAATGGCATCAAAATGAGTTGATGTAAGTAATGGCATCAAAATGAGTTGACATAAGTAATGACATCAAAAAGAGTTGATGTAAGTAATGGCATCAAAATGAGTTGACATAAGTAATGGCATCAAAAAGAGTTGATGTAAGTAATGGCATCAAAATGAGTTGATGTAAGTAATGACATCAAAATGAGTTGACATAAGTAATGGCATCAAAATGAGTTGATGTAAGTAATGGCATCAAAATGAGTTGACATAAGTAATGGCATCAAAATGAGTTGATGTAATTATAAGCATAAAATAAGTTCATGTAAGTAATTGCATCAGAATGAGTTGACGTAATTAATAGCATATGAAATAAAGTGACTTATAGATGCAAGACATAACTGAAATTATGTTTTTATTTGTATACTGTTTTTTTCCCTGCAGATATTTAGCCAGATCTTTCCATTTTATTTTGCCATATTTTCCTACTGGAACAATGGAACGAGTGGACATGGAGGGACAGATAGCAACAGCAAAGGTGATTCTTACTTACATTTGTTGAACATGTTTCATCAATATAAATAAAAATATGCTTATCTGGTGTTCTAATTATTAAGCATTAAGAAAACATACAGAAAAATACGTACCCTAGGCAATTTCTTTTGAAGACAAATCGATCACTTGACTCATCAGTCCTGGGACTGCATCTGATGGCCTAGTGGTTAGAGCATAAAACCCAGGCTGAGTCATACCAAAGCGTTACAAGAATGGTACTAGCAGCTGCCTCACTTGGCACTCAGCATTAAGAGGTTAGTGTTAGGACTGGTCGGCCTGGTGTCAGGATAATGTGACTGTTTGTGACATGATGCCACATGTCTGTGACATGATGCCATGTCTGCGGCATTATGCCTCAGTGATAGACATCATTATTAACTGTCACACTGCAGACATTATAACTGAAAAATTGTTAAAGCTGTGGTAAAAATCCAAAACACACATGCACACACATCAATTCTGGCTTCAGAAAAAGCATTAGTTAAAATCAGAACAGCAAACATAATATTCCACTGTCTTTGTTCTTTCCACTTCTGCTTCAGCAGTGGTATGGGTTCTCATCTGAAGAAAAATGTTTGCAAACAACGTTCTTCATCTTATGGCAAGAAGAACCACAGGAACATTGTTATCATGTTGTTGTCAAGAATGACTTGCCCAACAATGCCTGAGCTGAATGTGATTTGGAAGAAACTGTTCCAGAAAAGACAAAGAAATAGGGAGGAGTGTTGCTCACTGATGCTATTTATTGCCTTGTAGCAATCATATCTACACTTCTCACAGATTGCTTAAAATGTTGTCAAAAATTATGGGTTGAAAAAAATATGATGATACAGAATTACTGTTACTTTGTCTATTCATAAATTTATGTGGGAGAAAATATAAAAAAAAAACACCATGTAGCTGGCAATCTTTTGCAGTTATTAAGTTTAATAATTTATTTCAAAACATATGGTTTAAATATTTGTGATTTATACTGCAGATATAGGGTAGTTTTGTTTAGCAGGTGCGACTGGCAGTATTTTCTCCATGATAGACTGATTGTCTTGCTTGTATACATCAAATATATGGCACTATTGAGGATAGGTCAAAATGGCTTATTTACCATTAGATGAGGGAAATATCAAGTGGAACAAAATTATGCTGTTGGATTTTGTGATTAAATATGTCAGTCTATTTTATTAGATAAGAATAATGATACCATACTGTCAGGTATGTCGGTTAGAATCAAACAAACAAGAATACACCCTCACCCTCCATGACATTTTTTGATTCTGGATGACTTAGCAGAGGTTCAAACCTGCAACCTCTCGCATCCAAGGTGTACACTCTAACCACTTAGGCCACTGGAGCGGTCCAAAACAGAGGAACAGTGTCATGGAGAATATTGATTTGTGAAAGTATGATAATCTTCACTCTGCTACTGTGAATATTTCATTTAAATGAATAACCCCACCTTAAAAAAATTATTAACTCCAACCCCAACCCAGCACCCCATTAATTCTGCTGCTGCCATAATATCCCATCAAGGAAAGGCAATATGGATAAAACTCTGCTTCCCACTGTCTATCTTATCTAGCATCTAAATTTATCTGTGGATTTTAACAACATTTGCTGTAAAGGTTCATCTCGACAAGGGCTTGGAGAAGTTTGATGATAAGTTTATGCTGTGTATATTTTTAAAAAACTTATGATCATCTTAGTATTTGCATTCTTATGAAAAACACTGGTGAGTTCAGTGATGACTTAAGTCTGACCATGTTTTAGAGAGTTAAGGCCATTATGAAAAACACTGGTGAGTTCAGTGATGACTTAAGTCTGACCATGTTTTAGAGAGTTAAGGCCATTTATGAAAAACACTGGTGAGTTCAGTGATGACTTAAGTCTGACCATGTTTTAGAGAGTTAAGGCCATTATGAAAAACACTGGTGAGTTCAGTGATGACTTAAGTCTGACCATGTTTTAGAGAGTTAAGGCCATTATGAAAAACACTGGTGAGTTCAGTGATGACTTAAGTCTGACCATATTTTAGAGAGTTAAGGCCATTATGATAAACACTGGTGAGTTCAGTGATGACTTAAGTCTGACCATATTTTAGAGAGTTAAGGCCATTATGAAAAACACTGGTGAGTTCAGTGATGACTTAAGTCTGACCATGTTTTAGAGAGTTAAGGCCATTATGAAAAACACTGGTGAGTTCAGTGATGACTTAAGTCTGACCATGTTTTAGAGAGTTAAGGCCATTATGAAAAACACTGGTGAGTTCAGTAATGACTTAAGTCTGACCATGTTTTAGAGAGTTAAGGCCATTATGAAAAACACTGGTGAGTTAAGTGATGACTTAAGTCTGACCATGTTTTAGAGAGTTAAGGCCATTTATGAAAAACACTGGTGAGTTCAGTGATGACTTAAGTCTGACCATGTTTTAGAGAGTTAAGGCCATTTATGAAAAACACTGGTGAGTTCAGTGATGACTTAAGTCTGACCATATTTTAGAGAGTTAAGGCCATTAGAATGGACATCCCATTAGGGTTTATATTTTCATTTGATTGTAACCAAATTTGCTTCACATCAATAAGGTCTAGAAATGTGTGATGCTGCATAGATTTGGTACTTTTTACAGAACTATGGCACTTAATTAACTTAAAATAAGCGTATGTATGACTTTATGAATGCTCTAGAATTAATATTGTTTCATTCCAATAGGTTCATGATAGCTCTGGTTTTCTTATATTTTTTAAAAATCATATTGGTTGTGAATCTTCAGAATTTTCAAGATATGAATTTCAAGAATGATTTTGAACATGTTTTGCTGATTCATTGCCAGCTTGTTGTTGATTATACAGACTTTGGGAGGCAAGCAGTGGAGGGTATTAGCCATGTTAATGGCAACATCTTGTCAGAAGCAAATGGTGATCATATTTCTTGTATTATTATTACTTAATACATGTTCATACAACTACATTTTGTATCAATCTGATTTATTTTCAGACTTTAGCAACTTTGATGTCAGCTATTCCACTGACAACAAAAGGACCAGCGCAGATTTGTGTTTTTGATATCCATGCCTTGCAGGAGAGGTTTTATTTTTCAGATAATATAATTCCTAGGTAATTCTTCTGTTTAAAATCCTGTTCAAACACAAATTCTTTAATCAGGTCAGTTTTAACTGTGCAATTTGTTGATGTCTGTCATACTCATCGCATATGTTGGTTAAATAAGAACTTTTTATGTTAAAACCTCAGATTTGTAAATATGTAATTAAAATTGATCAAGTATGTCCTGGTATGTATTTAGAATTGTATTCATCATTCCAGGTTCAACATCAAAGGTACACTTATGAGGATCTTATGAACATGTTATCTTGAAAATATAGGAAAATATTTTTTAACCAAATTAAGCCCGCATGAGTGTCTCATGAATATCACTGATGGTCTTGTACTCAGCAATTAAGAAGAATAAAAGGACTGGAAAAATGGACTTGCCTTAGATTCATAGATATTTTTTGTTAGAAGAACATTAGTCCCTTCAAGGGACTCTTGTTTTCATGTAGTTTAACCCATATTGCTCCATTTTTTTGTAGATTGGAGACTGCCATACCATTACTTTTATCAGCAATTGAAAAGCTTGGTGATAAAAACCAGATTGTGTTTGCTTTCCCAGATGATGGAGCCTTCAAGCGATTTCATTGTTTCTTTCCTGAAGACAGCACAATTACTTGTGTAAAAATCCGTGATGGCAAACAGCGTTTTGTGAAAGTTAAAGATGGTAATCTACAGAAACATACATAGTATTTTTATCCATTTATTCAGTTTCATTTCAATGAATAAAACACGTGAAATATTTAATTCATCTTGTTTTCCTCAATTTATAAGCCTCACATATTGCAAATTTGACAGCCTTAACTGTCCTCGTGAACTGCAAAATAAAACAAATATTGAAAAGATCTTTTGGAAGGTATCTTAACACAGACAAAAAATATAAAATTAAATTCCTTGTAACAATGCATGGAAGGATTAAATACATTAAGACCATGTAAACCTAAGTTTGAAAATAAGATATTGGTAATGAAGTTAGCAATGAGAAATTTCATTTTGGCAGTTGAGATATAAAGACTGTAATAACATTTAAACTTTATTTTGATCACTCCAATCTCTGCAGTTTAATTCTGAATGACACTGAAGGCATGTCATTTTTACCATTCAGTGGAATTTCTTATAATTTAGTTTAATAATTTTAACTTAGTAAGTTTATTGCTGTAATACATACACATTCCAAACCCATATTAGTGCCACAGTACAAAAAATAATAAACTTCAAGCCATGCAATTTGAAATACATTTTGTTATCATAACTTGATGTCCTATTAAGCTTTTACACATTGCTGTTATCATACTTGAATGCCCTAATTAGATTATGCACACATTGTTGTTATCATACTTGAATGTCTTAATTAGATTATGCACGCATCGCTGTTATCATACTTGAATGTCCTAACTAGATTATGCACACATCACTGTTATCATACTTGAATGTCCTAATTAGATTATGCACACATCACTGTTATCATACTTGAATGTCCTAATTAGATTATGCACACATCGCTGTTATCATACTTGAATGTCCTAATTAGATTACGCACACATTTTTTAAAAAAAATCCTCATTAGCATGATTAAGAGACAGAAAATGCAATTTGGTAAAAAATATTGGTACTTGTATATGTAGATAACATGAATAAACTTTCAAGCTGTAAAGCAAGTTTTCAGTTGTTATGTATACTTGCATTTTCTGGACACATTTTTTAATACAAAGACCTTGGTAGTGCCATAGGCAGATTTTAGAGGGTTTGATCACCCCCATATCCCCACTTCCTCTTTCCCCAGGTCTAGTTAAGAGTATTTCTAAATGATAGACATATTTGGCTATGATCAGCAAAACAAACCAACCACTTCTGCTCTAATCATACTCCTGTTGTGAAAATCTTTTATCCATTCCTGAGTCACATTTGAATAAGAGCCACTTGAAACTGACAAATGAAATGTGTTATAAATATATTTATTCATGTCATATGACTTAATTAGATTTTCATGCAGTTATAAGCTTTTGCACTTTTAAATTTTTAAAAATCTATTGGACTTTTTCCTTTTGGTATACAATGGGGGCATTTTTGTTTTACAAACACATGGAACATTTAATCTTATCACAGTTGTAACAGGATAGGTTTCAGATTGTTGTCAGTGTTAAGATTTTTTGTTAAGATTTTGTGTTTCAAGTTTTTGCAACACAACTGCATGGACTACTCGTCATATGCATTGGTTACACCTCATATGCATGGGCTACAGGTCCTATGCATGGGCTACAGGTCCTGTGCATGGGCTACAGGTCATATGAATGGACTACAGGTCATATGCATGGGCTACAGGTCATATGCATGGGCTGCAGGTCATATGCATCAGTGGCAGGCAAGACAAAGGTTTTGCAGAACACTTATACATTATTCTGTTGTTTTCTTTAAGGTAATCCTCAGGGCAAACATGTAGTCATTGTGGATGATCTGGTCCAGACAGGAGGCACGCTGAAAGAGTGTGGAAAGGTAATTGTAATAGTTGACACAATTATTTATTGCTTATCACCAGGGGCCTAAAATGTTAACTGTGTCCAAGAGTCACATCAGGTCACATTTTGACATATTTGTCAATCTGTCACATTTTTTTTTCTCTTTGCTAAATTTGATAAACTTAATGGATTGCAGTCAAATTTGGTCAAAGCCTTTATTACATGAGTCATGTGTCTGTGTGCGACAACTGCAGCTATCTATCATTCATTAACCCTTTACCTCATGTCAGATACTCCTGAAAGTTTGACTTCTCGTACCTTTGGACGCCTCTACCCGAATACAGGTATTCATAATTTCAGTGCTAATGAAACCACAATGTATTAAGATTCAAATGGCAGTCCTGGTCCTAATGAATTTAATAAAGTAGATAGTGTTTATGATAGTCCATTTAATACAAATATACAAATAAGTAACTGAAGTTCTTTACCTCATACAGTCTATCACTGTATAGGCAATTGATATACATGAACCAAAACTCACTCAGTGTTGTGTGCTATAAATAGAACACATGTTACATGTTATACTTTATATACATAGGCCTGCCACTGAAATGTACAGCAGTGTAGTATATGTTAAAATCAAGATCAATTTTAATCATTTTACCTTTTTGGAACCCATCTGTTATTTGTAGAAAGGTTTAGGAGTAAACTCTGATTTGTATAGCTGTGTAATTATTTTTCACATAAATCTAACAATCTTGAGAGAACTTGTTCACCATCAAGCAAGTAAAGCAGTATGACCAACCTTAGCCAACATTTCTCAGTATCAAAATCTACCAGGTTTTAGTCTATCTCTGCATCACTAAATCATCTGATTTAATAAGTTATCAAAAATCAGTGTTTCCTACATAAGAGTCAATATCTGACTTTCTGAAGTTTCATAGTCATAAATCTAATCATCCAAAATCAACTGAGTACTGAACAAAAACCTCGGCTGCCATTTTTTGAGAATGGAGACCCCATTCCAGTTACTTGTTGTTGTTGTTGTGGGGCTTAACGCCATTTTTCAGCACACGATAGGCTATACATGGCGGCCAGTATTAATGGTGGAGGAAGAAACCGGGAAATCCGCGGAAAGAACCACCGACCCACGAGAAGCTACTGGCAAGCTTTCTCACATATCCACATTCGCCGAATCTTAGGCTTAGACCAGTTACTTGAAATAGCAGATCATGACTAGATCATAAATAGCAACCGCATGATGTGATGTAAAGGTCATTTGCCTTAATGCCTGGGGCATCTAAGAGGGGTTCTCCCCAAAGGTGGCACTATGAAAACCAGCTAAAATTGGCTGATGCTTACAATAGGCTTCCTTGCAAATGGTGCAGAGGCATCCAACATGACTACATGTTAATCTTGTAGCAGTGTCCAGTACTGCTTCCATGCAAAAGGGGTAGAGGCATCCAAAGGAGCTTACATGAGGTAAAGGGTTAGCAGATAATGCCCTTTGCATAACTTGAAGGGCAAAATATTCAATCCAACCAAAGTGGATAAATTGTGAAATGAAGGAAGCAAGGTACAAGAGAGATAATATGCATAAAATAAAGTACTGGAAGGGGTACATAAAATGGATAAGCAAGATAAAGATCTTAATTGATAAAGATAAAGAAAAGCTGTGGAAGAAAATAAAGATATCTGTCAAAATTTGGAAATATTAGGATATCTGACTTAAGAAAATTGGTAAGGGAAACTTTAAAAAGCATCTGGTTTTGTTAATAATGACATTCTCATAACCAGCATGAAATGTTATAAAATTGTTCCTGCATCTGGTTTTGTTAATAATGACAGTCTCATAACCAACCTGAAATGTTACAAATATGTTCCTCGCATCTGGTTTTGTTAATAATGACAGTCTCATAACCAACCTGAAATGTTATAAAATTGTTCCTGTATCTGGTTTTGTTAATAATGACAGTCTCATAACCAACCTGAAGTGTTACAAAATTGTTCCTCGCATCTGGTTTTGTTAATAATGACAGTCTCATAACCAACCTGAAATGTTATAAAATTGTTCCTCGCATCTGGTTTTGTTAATAATGACAGTCTCATAACCAACCTGAAATGTTATAAAATAAAATTGTTCCTCGCATCTGGTTTTGTTAATAATGACAGTCTCATAAACAACCTGAAATGTTATAAAATTGTTCCTCAAGGCTGAATATTGGGACCCCTATATTTGTGTCTTGAGTTAGATTGTAGATTGTTTCACTTTACTCCTAGCAACTGGAGTTAGATTGTAGACTGTCTTGCTTGACAACTCCTAGCATAGAACCGTTAAACATTTATGAACCCTTACCTTGTTGGTTAGATCAGGTCAACATTTATGAACCCTTTCCTTGTTGGTTAGATCAAGTCAACATTTATGAACCCTTACCCTGTTGGTTAGATTAGGACAATGTTTATGAACCCTTACCTTGTTGGTTAGATGAGGTCAATATTTATGAACCCTTACCTTGTTGGTTAGATGAGGTCAATATTTATGAACCCTTACCTTGTTGGTTAGATGAGGTCAATATTTATGAACCCTTACCTTGTTGGTTAGATGAGGTCAATATTTATGAACCCTTACCTTGTTGGTTAGATGAGGTCAATATTTATGAACCCTTACCTTGTTGGTTAGATGAGGTCAATATTTATGAACCCTTACCTTGTTGGTTAGATGAGGTCAATATTTATGAACCCTTACCTTGTTGGTTAGATGAGGTCAATATTTATGAACCCTTACCTTGTTGGTTAGATGAGGTCAATATTTATGAACCCTTACCTTGTTGGTTAGATGAGGTCAATATTTATGAACCCTTACCTTGTTGGTTAGATGAGGTCAATATTTATGAACCCTTACCTTGTTGGTTAGATCAGGTCAACATATTGCAAATTCTTACTGATGCTTATAGCACTTTGAAAATCATCTCTATATGGATGATAACTCCTTATTTATTTAAAAAAAATAAACACTTTTTTAATATTCATTACCTGTTAATAAAGATTTGTAAAAAAAAAAAACTTTCCATCACCTTTGCTCTTTGCATTTAATATTTTTATTCAAAGTGCCTGAAACAACCTTTCATATTACATTTTTCCAGGCCTTGTTAGAAAAAGGAGCGACCAGTATAAGTGCCTATGTTACACATGCTGTGTTCCCGAACAGATCTTGGGAAAAATTCATCAACTCAGAAGTACAGTTTCAGCATTTCTGGATCACAGATTCTATCCCTCATGCCATAGAGATCAGCAAGCATCTGCCATTCCATCTGCTGTCCTTGTGTGTTCCTATTTCCGAAATGCTGATGGGATATGATCTTCTTCCTTTTGCTTAGGTGCCACTCATGTGTAAAAGGGGCTTGAACAGTTGACATATCCATCAATGCCTAATGACATTTTCTTAATTAATGTTTTTTTTTCATTATAGAGTTGTATGATGTCATGAATAGGAGGGTAATATAAGTTCTATTAATATGAATGATGGAATATTTTCAAAGTAGAAACTCTGTAATACTGTAATACTGTAATACTGTAATATTTGTGAGACACAAATATGTTGAAATAAACTGGACTTTGGATGAATGAATTGGGATTTTAGATACGCATTTAGTCTTGTATTAATAATTGATTTGGATTTTAATGTGAATGCTCAACTAGTTGCATATCGAAACTGGAACTGTTTAGGGGCTTTCACTGAAACATCAATTTGCTTTTCTTATACTGCATCAGTCTGAATATGTTTTAAATTTAATTCACACTTTGCAGTGGGCAGTATTTGGAAGCATCTATGAGAGGATATGTAACAATTGGACAACATCATTGATGGGGTATGTAATAAATACAGCATCATTGATGGGGTATGTAATAAATACAGCATCATTGATGGGGTATGTAATAAATACAAAACTGCATTGTTATCAGTGGGAAAGAACTTGTTTGATGTGAGATATGAAGATGATGGAGTATACCATATCTTTTTGCTGACTTGGAACAAGTCATGCACATGTTTTGGGAGAAATTTTCTGAATCAGTAAGTTAGCATTATGGATGAACAAGGTCCAGTTAAACATGGTATTGTTGTGTTCAGGACATAGATGGGAAAATAGTTTCTCTGCCACTTGGCTAATATGGAGAGACTTTTGAGAAGCTCTCATATGGTATCATATAGAAATCAATTCATGTGATATTTTGAAATTAGTAATGGCACAGTTACAATTACCCATTGTTTTTAGTTGATCAGGCAAATTGTCTGGGAAAGAAAGAACTTATGCCATTAAAACAAAAACATAATACAAAACCCCAGAGAAAACAGTTACGTGCTTGAATTACAGGGAATCTACAAATAAGAGTTAAATAATATGGGGAAAAAGAAGAAACAATTTAAAAACAGTCCTAAAATGAGTACACTAAATCATCTGTACATGTCTATTTGTGCTGTTGTCTGAATTGAAAAATTATTTTCCTTTAATAAATTAAAAGATGGGTTGATCTGTTTGGTTCAGGGCTGTTCCATTTAAACATACATGGTATCCAGGGAAGGTACTTTTAAAGTGGGGTACTCACCCATCGATGCAATTTAGAATTTTCTTATCATTTTAATATGAATTCTGTGAAATCAAAGTACCCTGGCATATGTTTAAAAAACACTGCCTTCCCTGGGTACTATGTATGTTTAAATGGAACATCCATCAGAGTTTATCGTATTGGGATTTAAATTATTTTGACCAAATTCAGAAACCATGTATGGCAAAAATAAGCACTTAAGATAATATATCACTGTAACATTATGCATTGCAAGGTAGTAGAGGCAATGTGTCATGAGAATGTTGTAGTGGGATACAAAACAAGGGAAAATAATAATATATGTAATAATAATAATAAGAAGAAGAAGAATTGAAAAGAGTTATGAATTATCTACTTTGATAAATATTTGGCATGGTAAGATTTGCATACAGTGAAAATCTGATGCCTGGCTGAAATTTCTTGTAAATTATATCCATTAAATAATTCTAACAATAAACAATTACCTTGAGATAAAAGAAAATAAAATATCACTGCTCTAACAAAAATAGCAGCCCCCACCCTCCAGTTAAAATTAAATGGTGATTACCTTCTAGTAGGTGAATTTGTTATGTGTATCTAGTAGGTGAATTTGTTATGTGTATCTAGTAGGTGAATTTGTTATGTGTATGGTAATTGTGTAAGTTGTAATCTAAAAACTGTAACTAAAGTGGGACGAATTAGTATGCACTATAGCTGACTTCCTTTGAAAGACATTGTGTTGACACTGAAGTTTATACAAGCAACACTAGGCAGGGAAACTTTGAGTGGGATGCCAACATCCAAGCCAGATATTTATCAGAGAGGGCCAGTAAAATATAAAGCACACTTAACAAACAAAAATATATTTAGCAGACTTGAGAAATTACATAAAATTAAAACAGAAAGCAAGTGTTCTCCTAAAAATCTCAGAATGATTTGCTGTCTTACAAAGAAATCTATACACTTAACTCATTAACATGTTAGTAAATAAAAAAATGACATTTTTGATGTTTTGACAAGGATGTGATTTATGCATTTAATATAATTACATTTGTAAAGTTCAAAATTAATTTGTGACAAATATAACTCTTTTTTTAAATAGAAGAATAATTTTAATTTTTTGTCATGAAAGATGTAAATTTGCTGTTATATCATTCAGTTTGTAATGGGATTATTCGGGAATTTCTGTAAATTCTTTGTGGACAGAAACTACCTAAGTACCAGTACAGCAAAAGAGTGCCATGGTCAATACTACGGTAAAAAAATAAACTGGTAAACTGGTATATTGGTAATAACCTGTACCTCTTGTTTATCATGATTTAGGTAATTTGATAGCCAGTCAATCTTTATAAAGTTCTTTTGTTATTTTAATGATTATTTTGTGTTAATTGTCATGCATGTACTATTTATGCTTGTCAGAGATTACTGGCTTGTATAAATAAAATGGATTGATGAGACAAACAACATTCAACTACCATTCCCATAAGGCATCATTCTTTTGGTTGAAATGAAACTTGCATATAAGAGAGATGATTGTAGATGATTTTCTAATCCATTGAGATTTTAGCTGCCCTGGAAATAAGTGGCTGCTACCACTATCGACAGCAGCAAACAGGTTACATGAAACCCTAGAGTTCTATGACTCCCCATCCAAAATCAGCTCAATGAAGTGGTAAAATAGGAAATGATGTTCATTATCACCAGATGCCTTTTATCTGGACATATCCACTGATGCAGGTTCCATTGTACATACCTTCCATATAACATTACAAGTTGTTAACCATAGATTTAAGAAAATTATGAAGTTGCAAAGTAAAGTTTTATTGGGATTAGTTATGAAATCTTAGTTTTATGTCATTAAACTTTATATTTTCTGAAAGTACTGTTCTAGTAATCATTAAAACATTTCTGTGCAGTCAGATGTTTGCTACATGTTTGTTTTCCTGATGCACATTGTTCAGTCATGTCTATATTTATTTTTGTTACAGATCTACTTAAGGATGAATAAAAATTTTAAATCTTGTTCTGTCTTATCAGAAGATAATAACACAGGAATTCAAGTTCATTCATTATTTCTTTATGTAAAATTTTAGTTGTCTGCACAATATGATATTTATTTTTTCATGTGTATAGTGCTATAACAATATACATATATCATGCCAAGTATTTG